>PVIH01019064.1:0-36528 GCA_004025045.1 Sigmodon hispidus | reverse complement strand
TTGCTTATCTAAAATATAAGCATATTCGAAACTATTCACTTATTAAATATCTCACTGTTTTTATTAAAATAAACATTGTGACAGTATTATAATAGTAATACATTTTTACTTGGATATCTATTAGCTTATTTCATTATGAATTATTTCTGGTAGAATGATAAATTCCTAAGAATGTAATTTAATTTCTAATATACTTGAAAAAAATAATTAATTAAGAATTACATTTAAAGTTGTTAAAGGAGAAATCATTTAAAGGCAGTAGCTTACAATTTTTTTTCTTTTTAGTTTTCATTTATTTTATTTTTTTCTTTTTTTTTCTTTATTTATTTTGTATTTATCAAGAAAAACAGTAAAATGAATTTAAAATGCTGATAAGTTAACAATAACTATAAAGAAGATAAAAATCATAAGCATGACTTATCAAGGGTGATAATGCAAATAAGATTGCTACACATATATTTACCTTGTGTTAAGCTTTCCCTCTGAATTTTTTTTCCATCTCTGTATATCCTTATTCAAGGTCCCTTCCCCCTCCCACCACAGCAGGTAATTTTTTTCTTCTCCACAACTCCCCATCCCCTCTCTGGGCAGGCAACAGACAGTCCTATAGTCCCACTGACCCAATAATGCTTGGATCAGTCTCCACTCCTGACAAATCCAGTTCTGTTCCCCCTCCCTCAAGAGTGAGTCAGGTGTTCCTATAGTTGTAGTGGGATCCAAAGGGTCAGTCCAAGGTGTTTTGATCCCAAGCTGTTCAGTGGTTGTGGATTGCAGCTTGAGCATGCTTGGTTTTTTTTTCTTGTTTGTTTGTTTAGAGACCACTAATGAGTGAGTACATCCCCTGCTTATCTTTCTGAGCTTTTGATACCTCGCTCAGGAGGATATTCTCCAAATCCATCCATATGCCTGGGAATTTTAGGATATCAGTAGCTTACAAATTTATGATTTATTTTATAATTTTACAAATTTAAATAGTTTTGAAATTTCATTTATGTTTTATTAAGAAAACATATCTCCTTCAAACATAAACCTTCTCACAAATTATCCTTGGCATAATATAATAAAGTCCTTGTATCTTCAGACATTCTCTTGCATCCTAAAATTACAGGACATTGAGTCCATATTTATGTCTTTCATAGTATTTGTTAAGACTGCTTGGTGTTCTGTATGAAATAAAGATTTTCTCTGTAATTAGTTGTTAGAGTTAAATTATCACACATTAATGAACCTAAATTTATGCATTATGCAACTTTTTTTCCTTGCTGCATATAGTCTTGTTATCTGCTATCATAATAATATATACATACATACACACAAATATATATAAAGATATATGATTTGATATTTTCTATAACTTTTTTATTTCATGAAAATGAAGGCCAGTGAGCTCAATAAAGTTCAGTAAACTTAAAGCCAGTAAAACGTTCATTTTGAGTTTATTTCTTTCATACCTAGTAAAACTGTAAACTCAAAGAACTTACATTTATCCATTTTAAATTGGCCAGTGTTTTTTTTATAAAAATTAAATATTTTGACTCTGGTTTTATTTTGGATCAAAAGCAGTAAATCCAGTTTTCTGGCTGCATAGAAATGGATTGTTCTAATTAGGCTGTTTTCTTTTTATAACATTAGAAATTTAACTAAATAAAAGATGCAAAATTATATTAACAGAACTTATTACAGAAGAAATGCCAAAATAAAATGTCAATATGTAAATGGATTAATTTTTCCCCCTTGGAGCTTGCCCCTGAACAAAATAAGTTACATAAAAGCAACACCCAGAATTTCTGTATCTACATAATTATGCTTTATTTGGTCCTTCCTTTGATCTACATAGAATGATTCAGAATTTAGATAAATCATCAAAGTAAATCCATATTCTTTATTCATTATAAGATATGTGGTTAAAGAGCATTTTGTGTGGAGTGTTCAAAAACTGTTTAATATAAATAAGATTGTTATAATTTAACAAATATTTAAAAATTCTTTTCCCCTTCAGTTTAAAGAGATCACATACCATCCTCTGTCATTCTTGAAAAACAACAAAAATGTATTACACATGCAGATATACAGGCAAAGATCTCATATATATATAAAATAACAAATGTTTAAAAATCATTAAAGGACTTACCATATTTATTTTTAATTTTTGCTAGTTTTTATGTAATAAAGTCTCATTAACCACATACATATAGGCATTATTCAAAATCAGTTTTGAAATATAGCAATTGTTATGTAAGCTTATAAAATACTAGTATATTTTAAATTTTTTATAACAAAAGTAATTTTTTGTAATACTTTTACATTAATCATAATCACCCAAATGACAAGGTTTAACAATATACAATGATTCTAATGTGGTAAAGTAGGAAAATTTTTAATGTTGTACTTTGTGAAATAAATTATTTTGATTTTCTAGACAATGACTTCAGAATCTTTTTCTAAATTAAAGGTGCATTTACACTTAAATTCAAGAATCACATTTCAAAAAAGAAAATAAATTATGATATGAATAAAAACTCTATAAACAAAATGAGTTTATATAATAATATAATTTTGTATCCTAAAATATTAAATACTTCATCAAAAATAATACATTCATAAAATATACTTAAGAAATCATTACCCTATACTAATGAGTAAAATTACCAAATATGTTGCTACTATGTAAAAATAAGAGAAAATTATCTGTTCCCTTTACTTAAATTTGTCGGGAATTTTATAACAATATGTGGGGATACAATAGCAATTTTTATGTTCAGAAGTTGAGATATTTTACATATTAGAATAGGAGGATTTTGTAGTACACATTATTTTATCTTTTGTCAAACAACTTCCAATTTCAGAGTCAATTCTATTAATCAGTTTTTTAGGTGTGAATGAAGTATGTGTATGTGTTTAAAATTAGAAGCCAACATATAATTTTCTTCAGTATTTCCTTCCACCTTATATTTTGAGAAAGACTGAAAAGTATTTTACCCATTAAACTCAACTGCTGTTCAATTAGCCCCAGGAATTCACCTGTTAATGCTCATAATTTTAGAGATTAAGTATATGCTGCCTCATTTGATTATTTTTGTGAGGGGTGCTCATAATATAAAAACCAGTTTTCAGATTTGCATGACAAGTACTTTAGAAACTGAACCAGCTATCTAACCTTTTCTAAGCTATTTCCATGGCCATGTCCTAATTTTAGCCTTTAGCATCAAATTTCCTATTGGTAAGATTTTATGCACACCACTTATTCTGAAATAAATATTGTATAACATTTCAAAAGTGTCTGGAAATAAAAAAGGCACATCCAAGGACAACCATGCTTAAAGATATAACCATTTCAATAAATTATCATTTACTGATTTTGCACTTTTATACAGATTTCTAACAGTGCTCTAATTTTCTTGAATAAAAAATAAGCATAAGCTTTGTATAGTTTTATGCAGTTTCTGTATTTGTATTTAAACTAAGCAAATTGATATTCTTTCACTTACAACTATTTAAGAATAATGAATTTTGAAAGAACTGTGACTCTAATATGAGAACATGTATAAATAGGAAGGTTCAGCTGGGGGAGAGAAAAAGAGTGATAAAAGAGATATATTAATAGAAGGAGACATTATAGAGTTAGAGAGAAACATGGTGCTAGGAAAATTCACAAAGACAAACCCTCAAGTTAAGGTACTAAAAATGGTGGAGATGGTGCCTAAATTGACCATTTTTAGTAAACCAGATTGGTAAATACTCTCATAATGGAGACTTCACTCAGTAACTGATGGAGCAGATGCAGCGATCCACATCCAAGAATTAGCCCAAGCTCCAGGAGTCCAGGTGAAGAGAGGAGAAAATAATTATATAAGGATGGAGGGATTAAGATTATGATGGAAAAATTCACAGAAATAAATGAACCAAGCTCATGAGAACTCATAACTTTAGGTTTGGAGTCTGCATGTGAGCAGATTAGGCCTTCTGTATAATGGGAACAATAGTATAGTTTGGATTATTTGAGGGGCCCTGGGCTGTGAGATCAGGATTTATCCCTGGTGTATGAGCAGGCATAATGGAGCCTGTTACCTATAGTGAGATGCCTTGTTCAACTTTCATGCAGGGAAATGAGGCTTGGTCTTGGTTTAACTGAATATACCATGTTCAACAACCCATGGGAAACTTACTGTTTTAGAGGAAGAGATGGAGGTGGGGAAGGCGATAAAGACTAGAGTAAAATGGGAGAGATGAGAGAGCATCAGTGGTTGGTATGTGAAATAAAAAACTGTCTTAAAAAGTAAAAACAAAAATTCAAATTTACAACAAAACAAAAAATGCTTATATTTAGGGGGCCCTCTTGTCTTGCTAACACTGAAGACAATCTTTGTTATCTACTTTTAAAATGACTTAACAGATCTTCTTCACTCAACATTTTAAATATATTATATTTTTTGAAAATAAGAACAAACAACATCTGTTATTTTATAAATCTAGAGGGTCTTGATAGTCAACAAATTAGAATGCAGCCTATTCAACATAAAGTTCTTTGTAGGAAAGTAGCAAATTTTCTTCTACATAGAGATGTTAAATATATATTCAGAAAAAAGTCAGAACAGGCTGAAACATGTCAAAGAATATATGGAGTATAATTAATATGGCAAACTGCCTCTCATCATCCATAGTAGAGAGTATCTCAGTGCATACATATCTGCATTATACTATATTATCAAATTAGGCAAAATGAATCATAGATCTGTGTGGAGAGCTGCGTGTAGCCGTGCCTTAAAGATTGCTCTGGCTTCTGCCCTCCACCTTCCACATGGTGAATGCTCTCAGTGACAAACATTCCCATATATGGTTAGGCTAAGGATCTGGCTTGCTTCCGTGTACCTGGACCTATGGGTGGTGCTCTCGTAGCGTACTGTGGTGGGCTGCCCAGAGGCTATTTAGGCTGCAGGTGGGTTTTTCCTGAAGAGAGAGAACATGTAGCAAATCAGTCAGTCCCCATCATAAGTAAGTAAGTCAGAAGTCAGTATTCAAGGTTCCTGAATAAAACTGCTGAAAGAAGAGCCTGGTGTCATGTCTTCCTTTGCGGGATGAGACGGTCATGACAAATGCTGGCCTGTGAAGTGGATTCTACTCTCAACGAAGGCTCAGAACTTTCAGCAGTCAGGGGGTACACCAGTAAGTCCTCAGGTAAAGTGGAGAACTGCGACAAGAGCGAGGAATAATTTGCTCTACTCAGTAGATAAAGAGAGAATGGGATAAGATTCGCTGATGAGTGAATTCAAAGTTAAAGTAAAAGCAGATTTATTGCAAAAGGCATAATTTTAACCATGGGCGCTTCTTCTTTGCACCCAATTTTTTGGCTCTTAAGGAGCTGTTTCATTGTATTTCCTGAGCCCGCTCTGGTTGCCAGCAGGCAGCAGCAGAGCAGCGCGGGCTCTCCTCCACCATAATGAAAAGCAGCCAAGAGGGGCAGAGTCAGCAATTAAAGTGGTACAACCTTTTAAAAGCTCTTTGAGTTGAAAAATAATTAGGGATTCTCAATAAAACAGATTTAGACTCTCCAAACCCCTAAATGGGGAAGGAAATAAAGATAAAAAAGCCATGTAAAGATGGCAGATAAACAGAGAGTCTGGATTCTGTTTATTGTGTGTTCTTTTATTTTTTTAACTTTTAATGAGCTAATTGCAGGGTGAAAATTGATTGCTAAGGCTGCTAAGTTAAACAAATGCAAGTACTTGGAAGATGTCTTGACTTTGAAATCTGTTTGTAAGAATATGTTACTTGGGAAAGGAGTTTCTGCTTTTGTCTCCATGGAGGATCAAGTCCTGTGGATTGGTTCTGGGCAGGTGTGGTTTCATTTGCCAAGGCCACCTGAAGCTGATAAGAAGCTATCTTGGGGATTAGCGCTGCAGTGAGGCAGTGGTGGGTGGCCAGGCTGCCTTAAGGTTTTTCTGAGTCTGCTCCGCTTGCTAGCAGCGGGAGAGATTCACGGGCTCCCCTGCCATAAAAAAGAAAAAAGGAAGGAAATGGAGGATCCAGATAGAGAAGAACTCTGCAATTTCCCAGCATGTCAAACCATGCCTTCGGCTCCCCCTCCCTATGAGGAAGGTATGAATGACAGTTTAGGGTGTACTTTCAGCCCGGGGCCATGGAAGGCAGGCAGAACAGAGTTATGCTTAGCTTATTCAGTGTTTCAAGATCCACAAAGAAATTGATACGAGGAGCCCTGAGACTTCAAGGAGATAAAATGTTTGACTGAGTCAGTACGGACATAGGGGATTATGGCCTCATTCACTGTAGCCCAGGTGGAAGCTTTGAACAGGCACTGCATGACACCCAGTGATTGGAGTGGGCTTGCGTGAGCATGCTTGAGCCCAAGACAGTATTTAGGCGACCTGAAATCCCACTCGGGATAGAGACATGCTGCTCGGCCAGGGTCGATTTGCTAATCAACAGAGAGGCTACCCAGTTCAAGTTTATGAACAGATTAATAAGATTGGTATTAAGGCATGGAAGGCCTTACCACATAAGAGAGAGGTGAGCGGTAACCTCACTAAGATTTTACAGGGTCCCACAGAGCCATTCTTGGACTTTGTCACTTGCATGGTTAAGGCAGCAGGCAGAATTTTTGGCGAACCAGATGCAGCAATGCCTCTGATTAAGCAGCTTGTTTATGAGCAGTGTACCAAGGGGGCTGGAGAGATGGCTCAGAGGTTAAGGGCACTGACTGTTCTTCCAGAGGTCTTAAGTTCAATTTCCAGCAACCACATGGTTGCTCACAGCAATCCTAAGTGAAAGCAGGTGAGCCTAAATTGTTTGTATTCCAGCCACCCGGGGAATTTCCACCTGTGTAATCTGCCTTGGATATATGTTTGAGCCTGAGGCGCTCAGTAAGTGGCATTCGGCATTCTCCCTGCATGAATGACCCAGCAGTCTTGTAGGTCTAGTCAGTGTGTATTTAAATCTCCAGGCCTGGGAGGCCAGTGTACTTTGAATAATCTTTCTGCCACTTTAGCACAAGACCTGGATGTACAAAAGGGCATTAATGTTCAGCTAAAGGGAGGCTTGATGGTGGTCAACCAAAGGATTGACCTTGTTCAAGAGCAAATTGACACCCCCTGGCAGTTTGCCCAACTTGGCTATCAGTGGAAATATGCTGGACTATGTGTGACTAGTATACAATATGGAAATTTTACCCGTGCTGCAAACTTGTCTAAGCAATTGTCTAGTTATCTTTTAGGTAATTGGACGGGAGAATTGGACAACCTGATGGAGCAGCTGAAGGTGGTTATCGTCACGGTGAACTCGACCCGGGTGGATGACAGACTCCTGTCCATGTTCCTGAGACTGATCTGATGCCATGAACCATCTTAAGGAGTGGGCACATCTAGGAGCCTTGATGGGCCTTCTGGCATCTGTCTCCTTGGTATGCCTGTGGTGCATTTGCCAGATTAGGCTTCCCAGTATCGCAATGCAGCCCTGATTATTCAAGCCTATACAGCCGTTAAAGAAGGATAGTCCCCTTATGCTTGACTGGCTACCTTAAAGGATTAGTTTTCCTAGATGCAGGATTTGAGGCTTGAGCACTGCACTTGGGACACACTGAGATATGGGCCCCAAGAAAAGCACACCTGATTGCATATGGGTTGATACCTTGCATCCCATCTCTGTGAAAAAGGGTATAGGACCTGTCTGGTACTTTTTGGGTGGGACCCCTGAGTGAGGATCAGTGCAATGTCCCTGGTCCACTCTGCAGAGATCAGGCCTCTACTCTTGCCTGTTGCTATAATGTAAATAAGGGAGAACTGTGGAGAAGTGCATGTAGCTGTGCCTTAAAGATGGTGCTGGCTTCTGCCCTCCACATTCCACATGGTGAGTGCTCTCAGTGACAAACATTCCCATATATGGCTAGGCTAAGGATCTGGCTTGCTTCCGCATACCTGGACCTATGGGTGGTGCTCACGTGGCATACTGGGGTTGGCTGCTCAGAGGCTATTTAGGCTGCAGGCAGGTTTTCCCTGAAGAGAGAGAACATGTAGCAAGTCAGTCAGTCCCCATCATAAGTAAGTAAGTCAGAAGTCAGAATTCAAGGTTCCTGAATAAAACTGCTGAAAGAAGAGCCTGGTGTCACATCTTCCTAGCTGGTGAGGTTGCATATGACAGATCTGTAATTTTTTTAGATACTAATTGTCACTGGAATTATTGGAATATGATACACCATATGTATTAATATTTAATAGGGGAGCACAAGGACTTACAGATACAAAGAGCCATTTTAGGAGATTCAGAACTTAACACTGGGAAGTTCAGCTTTCTCATAGAGAGATGAGGACAAAAGCAGGTCATCCCTTCCATGTTCCTGGGCTTGATCCCACTGGGCCACACCCCAAAAGGGGTCAGGACTTCTGAGGTCATTAGGGTATACCATGATCATTCAAACTTTCCTCTATAATGCCAAAATTCTACTACATCTCTGTCTTTAGTCTAAGAAAGCTTTAATTTAAGTATAAGACTATATGCTATAGGGATCATCACCAGATAGTGTCTAGGAGGGGGAAAAGCACTAACATGAGTAAGATAACACAACAACTAACAAACAACAAATACAGGGTATTTGTCAAATATCTAAAATATAGATAAGAGGTACTGTACAAGGATTACTTCACTGCTGTGTATCTACGATAATAAGAATGCAATAGTGAATACTCTTTGTTTTGAGACAAATTGTAGTAACCTTAATTATCTGGCCTTCAACACCATCAACACCTTGGAGGGAAAGTATATTATCTGAAGTTTGGATGAATGACAGAGTAACTTCTAGGATTTAGGAAATGACAATAACTGTCAAATACCTGGAAAGTCACCTATGGCTCCTTTGTACAGTTGAAGCATCCACCTTTCTGGCTACTGGCCTAGGATGTCTGACAAATCCCTTCAGAAGCAGGAATTACTCTGAGCAGGTAATGATAGTTGGTTTTAGAGGGAGCAAGTAGCACACTTTTGTAGAATTTCTTTGGCATGATGCCAAGTGATGGAAAAGCTCTTTTCTTAGTTCCTTACTATTGACATGAAGTTTCTTATGAAATTCTGAGGCTTCATTAATGTTTCCTATTAATAACTGGTCAATCTCATTATTACCCTGCACCAAAAGGTCAGGTAGGCCTTATGAGTCCTGATATGTGTTATATACATAGGATGATTTCTATTTCTGATGACATCCTGCAGTTATGTAAACAATAAGTTTAATTCTGTATCATCAGAAATGAAATCAGCAGTCTCAATGTGTAATACAAATACTGCTGCATATCGAGAGTTAGTTTCTAGGTTAAGAGGTTCTGAAAAATCTAATAACACCATAATATTAGCATATAGTTCTGTCTTCTGAAAAGAATTATAGGCTCTTTGTGCCACCTTACTTAAATTTTCCAATTTATAACCAGTTTTTCCTGATTTTTTTGCTTTAGTATATAATGTAGGAGCTTCAGAAATAGGTTCATCCTGAGCCACATGAGGAAAATTCCAGTTAGTTTCCTTTATAAACTGAATCCTTTTGTAACTGGGATATTTGTTACTAATTTCTACCAGAAAGTTGCTACAAGTCTTTTGCTAAGGTTCACTACCTGCCCATAACTGAGCAATTTCCTCATTAGTCAAAGTACAACAATTTCTTCTGGATCCTTTTCAGTCAACTGGTAAGGTCTAAATTTTCCTTTAAAAATCAAATTAGAAACATTATCAATATATGTTTTCAATTTTTAACTCAGTCTATGTGGCAGAATTATCCATTCCATTATAATATTTTCTCTTTGCACTATGACTCCTTTAGGGGAATCCTCAGAAGGTAAAATTACCAATATGCAATTGAGGTCTCGATCTTCACAGTTCACAGGTGCTTCTTGTAATTTCTTTTTCACCAAGGCTAATTCTCTCTCAGCTTCAATAGAGAATTCTCTGGGACTATTTAAGTCCTTATCTACATCTAAGGACTTGAACAAATGAACCAGTTCATAGATTTTTATTGCAATAACAAGTAGTATGTTAGCAATATCCCCGAACAGTTTTTGAAAATCATTGAGGTCTCAGTCTTTCTTTCTTAAGTTGCACCTTATGGGGTCTAATTGTTTGCAGGCATATTTTAGGTCCTAAATAATTGATAGAATCTTATCTTTGTATTTTTTAGGGGGAATTTGAAGTCCTCAATCAGGCAATACCTTCTTTATTTCTCCAAACATTCTTTCCAAGGTGTCTATGTCCAGGTCTGCAAATAAAATATCATCTATATAGTGGTTAATGATAGATTGTGGGAATTGTTTACATGTCACTTTTAGTGACTATTGTACAAAATATTGGTATAGAGTGGACTATTCAACATCTTTTGTGGAAGGACCCTCCAATGATACCTCCTTACAGGGCATGTATTTTTAAGTGTGACTATTATGAATGCAAACTTTTTTTGTCTTCTTCTTTAAAAGTATGGCAAAAAAAACAAACAAAACAGTCCTTCAAATCAATAAATATAATAGTGTATCCCCTAGGTAGCAGGGAAGGTATGGGAATACCAGACTTTAGGCAGTCCATGCATTGAATCACCTTATTAATTGCTGTTAAATGTGTCATGATTTTTCACTTCTCAGATTTCTTCTTGACCAAAAATGCAGGGGAATTCCATGGACTAGTTGATTCTTCAATATTCTGAGTTTGTAACTGCTCCTGGGCCAGCTGTTCTAAAGCCAGTAGTTTCTCCTTTGTCAAAGGCCATTGCTGAACTAATAGGCTTTTCTGTCAACCATTTCAAAGGTAATGCTGTGAGTGTCTTTTTAAGGTTAGTAGCTCTTAAACTGTGTTGTTTTGCAATCTGACTGTTGGGTGTTTGTTTTGCATAGCCTCTTGAAATATTGTATTCAGGGACATAATTGAATATCTGGTTAATATTTGAGCTTGGAAGCATCTTAATATGCATATTCCATTGTTGTAGAAGATCACAACCCCATAAATTCACTGATATGTTAGCCATGTATGGCTTCAATCTTCCTCTCTGTCCTTCTGGTCCTATGCATTCAAGCCATCACACACTCTGTTTTACTTGACATAGTGTCCCAATAACTAGAAATTGAACATCTACATGCATTAGAGACCATCAGAGGTACCATGATTTAAGAGGTATGATTGAAATATCAGCTTCTGTGTCAATTATGCCTTGCATATAAATATTATCTATGCTTATTTTCAATTTTGGTCTCTATTTATGGACGTCTGACAAAATATACATTTTTTTGATTTACTTGATACTGTCAAATTCTCCTGTAAAAGTGTCCTATTGCCAAATACTGTATGGTCCTCTATCCCAGGATTTATCTACTTGTCCTGAGGAAGCACTTCTTCCACCATTACTGAATATGACTATATGACATTTGGCTTTAAGGTTTATTTTTGTGGGGCTGCCTGGGGGAATCCCTGAGATGTGTTTCACAATGGTAGAAGGTTGTGGATTTTCATTTATTTGTCCAGTGCCAACCTTGCCACATCTGTACAACCCAGAAGGTAGTGGCTTTCTTTGTAAATTATTCCTGGCATCTGCAGTATTCCCATAAGTACCTTGCATACAATTCCACTTTGTATAGCTTAGCTTACCACAATTAAAAAAAATGATGCCTTGATTCCTTATCCTAACATTGGCAATAGCTTGGCCTACCCATTTCTCTTTGTCACTATGGACAGATTTGGCATTAATTGCATACTCATTCCATTTTTCTATGGGTGCATATTTGATCTTTAGTGGCAATGACCATTCTCTTATATTCCATATTAGCATGGTCAAAGGCTGAAGAGAGTATTAATTGCTTCCTTAATCCTGGATCTGACAGGACTCTATGTACAGCTTGAGTTAATCTCTATAAAACCTCTGTATAAGGCTCATTCAAACCTTATCTAACTTTGGTATATGACTCAATTTTCTGTCCTTGGTCTATAATGTTTTCCCAGGCATTTAATGCAGCAGTACAGCACAGCAATAAGGTGTGTTTATCATAGGTAGTCTGAACTGTCACTTCAGCAAATTGGCCTTGACTAAAGATTTGTTCTTTTAAGATGTTAACACCTCTTCTTTATCCCTGAAATTCTATGACCCTAGCCTCTTCCCTAAGCCAATTTTTCCATTGCAAGTGTTGGCTGTGGTCTAACACTGAGGCTGGCCACTACATCCAGTCATTAGGAATTATCCAATTCTTTGTCAACCATGAGATTAGAAACTGCTTAACATATGACAAATGATTTTTGCTAAATTCTAGGAAGTCTTTGATTTCTTTCTTAATTTCTTCCTTGACACAGAGATAATTTAGTTGAGTGATGTTTAGTTTCCATGAGTTTGTAGGCTTTCTGTGATTCTTAATGTTGTTGAACTCTAACTTTAGACCACAGTAATCTGATATGGTACAAGGAGTTATACTCATTTTTTGTACCTGTTGATATTTGCTTTATTACATAGTGTGCGGCCAATTTTAGAGAAAGCTTCATTTGGTTTTGAGAAATATGTGTATTCCTTTTTGTTTGGGTGGAGGGTTAAGTATATATCTACTAAGTCCACTTGGGTCATAACATCTGCTAGACTCCTTATTTCTCTATAGAGTTTCTCTCTGGTTTACATAATTAGGGATGAAAGTGGGGCACTGAAGTCTGTCACAATTAGTGTGTCAGATTTGATATGAGGTTTAACCTCTAGTAGTGTTTATTTACATATGTAGGTGCCCTTTTGTTAAAGACATAGATATCTGGGATTGAAATTTTGTCTTGGACAAGGACACCCACAGGCTGACCGTGGGAAAGACTCTCACCATAACCACACTTCATGCACTTGAGAAAGTTATCAAGCACTCCCCTGATTTGTGGTTGAGCAAATCCAGAATGACCCACTACCAGACACTGTTGCTAAACCCTGCCAGAATAATCTTTCAGATGCCCTCAGCTCTAAATCCAGCTGCTTTACTGCCTGATCCAGATTTGGAAACACCACTGCACAGGTACACAGCATTAGACCAGATTTGCAGTACATCCCATTGCCTGAGGCAGAAGCTACCTGGTATACTGATGACAGCAGCTTTGTGCAAAATGGTCAAAAGTATGCTGAAGCTTCAGTCACTATTGCAGAAGAGATAATATGGGCAGGACCAATGCTACCTGGTATATCTGCCCAATGAGGAGAGTTGATAGCCCTAACTAAGGCATTAGAATGGTGGCAGGGGCAAAAAGTTAACATATACACTGACAGCATGTATGCTTTTGCAATGGCACATGTACATGGGGCAATATATAAAGAAAGAGGACTTTTGACTGCAGAAAGAACATATCAAGGAAAGAGATGAGATCCTGGCCCTCCCTCCATAAAGCCCTATGCCTACCCAAGAAACTGGCCATTATTCAATTCCCAGGACACCAAAGAAGAGATGGACAGTCCCCCCAGGCAACAGTCTTGCAGAAAAGAAGACCCAACATGTGGCACTCCAGACTAATGTAGCTTCTCCACATGTATTGGTACACCCTGGAGCATCCAACCTACCAGATATCCAGGATATACTAAGGAAAATATTTCCAGGATCGAGACCTTCCCAAAGACACAGTGCATAGATGGGTGGTGGAGAACTGCAGATACTAAAATAATCTTTCATAAACATCTAGGAGATAGACTGCTTGCCAAGACCCATCAATCCTCCCATATGAGGAAACAGAGAATGTAGGACTTGGTCAGACAGTCAAGAATAAAAATCAAGGATGTACAGAAAACATTGTAGGCATCATTATCAAATGCAAAGCTTGACAACTCACCAATGCTGTTGCCAACTCTAAGAACCCTGGGTCTTGACTCAGAGAAGAGGCCTGGAGCTTATTGGGAAATAGACTTCACTGAGATAAAACCTGGCAAGTATGGTTACAAGTATTTTTTATTATTTTTAGACACATTTTCAGGATGGACAGAGGCGTTTCCCACCAAATATGAAACAGTGCAGGTGGTGGCAAAATAATTACTTGAAGATATTCTGCCAAGTTATGGATTTCCTACTATGATAGGGTCAGATAATAGGCCAGCGTTTGTGTCCCAGATAAGTCAGAAATTAACCACCTTTCTGGGAAGTGATTGGAAGTTACATTGTGCATATAGATCCCAGAATTTAGGGCATGTAGAAAAACATAAACTGTACACTAATAGAAACATTGACTAAATTGACCTTGGGGACTGGTACAGACTGGGTGGCTTTCCTTCCCTTAGCTTTCTATAAGACCAGAAACTCCCATTATCAGATGTGACAAACCCAATTTGAAATTATGTTTGGCATCTCCTTCTCAATCATTCCCAACCTTCAGGTGGACTTGTTAGCAGAACTAGATGACCAACATCTTCTAGATGCTATATGAGGAGATTAGTTGGCCTACAAGCAATTGTGGCCCAAACTCAGGGCCCTCTAGGAATCTAGTTCCTACCCTGAACCCTATAGATTTCAACCAGGAGACTGGGTCTATGTTAAGAGACATTGCCTAGGGTCCTTGGAACATAGATGGAAAGGACCTTATATACTTCTACTGACCACATCCATAGCCATCAAGGTTGATGGTACAGCCACCTAGATCCACCATTCCCACACCAGGCGAGCAGACCCTGCCATATTCAAGAAAGATTTCCAGAATGAAGGATAAAAAGCTTTAAAAGACCCTGACAACCCCCTCAAACTCTGAGTGCAGCGACAGCAGTAGCACGGCTGGCACTAGAGACAGGAGAGTTGCATGATTGGGACTCTCAGAAACCAGTCAGAGGGTGGAATATAAGAACCTGGATTGATTTTGAGGGAAGGGCCTGGGTCTGAAAGTGAACTTCTACAGCAGCCAATGGATTCAAATGTTGGATTTGTACCAGAAAACTCCAATGGCTGCTGCGTCTTACCCATTTGCCCAGTCCTGGAACATCAATGTGTTGATTACATAGGCTTTTCTTTAAAAATCCTCGCCTATTGGGGAAACATTCTCTTACCCTCTTCTGCTGTGCCTAGCTAGGTAATTGACCCAGGTTCACATTCTCTATAGGTATCAATAAAATCCCCACTCATAACAACTTGTCCAGCCTCCCTGGTGCAAATTCTTATATGTGGGCACAACATTATGCATGAGTCTGAGTTTCCTGATCTTATGTTCAGATTTTCTTTTTCCAGCTCTGTCTCTGTGCCTTCTTTATTGCTTCTATTTCAAATTTTAATTCCTGTTAAGTTTATCTCACCTGTTTGTTTTTTCTTTCTTGGTTTTCTTTATTTTCTTTCAAGCATTTGTTCATCTCTTCTAATTTTCTGTTTGTATTTTCTTCTATTTCTTTAAGAAAGTTTTTTATGTTCTCTTTTAAGGCTTCAATCAGTTTCATAAATCTGTTTTTAAGATCGTTTTTTATTTTTCCTCTTTATTGTTATATTCAGGTCTTTAAGCTATAGAACTAGTTGCTTCTTCTGGTTGTCTTTTGTTGATCTTTGTGTTGCTTTGTGTATTTTTGCACTGGCATCTATCCATTGATTCCTCAATTCTGGTTAGTTCTTGGTTGACTCTCAGTGGGTTGTTGTTTTTAGGGCTCTTAATCAGCTGTGTGTTCAGCAGGTCCGCTGTTCTTATGAGTCCATAGTGCTATTATGTCAGCTGTAGTCAGGGTGGACTCTGGACCATGAGTGGGAGTCACCACTTGACCTCTCACTTCTTAGCAGCAAGTCTGCTGCTCTAGGGCTGCTACCATACCAGCCATGATCTTTGCAGACTCTGTGTCCTACACAGAATATTTATTATTCATTTATCTGTAAAAAGCAATAAGAATGTATCCTTTTTCTAGCTGTGGTGAATAGGACAATAATGAACAATGCTGAACAAGTATTTGAAAAGTGAGACACAGATTCATTAATACACATGCCAAAAGGTAGTATATAGCTAGATAACAAGGTATTTTTAGCTTTGGGGGAATTTTTCATACTGATTTCTAGAGTAAACCCAATTTGAATCATCAGTTAACAAGGTTTCTTCTTTCTCCACAACTTCTCTAGGATGTAATGACAGTTGTTTTGTTGATCATAGCTATTCTGACTGGGAAAAAACAAAATTTAAGTTATCTTAATTCATATTTTCACAATCACTAAAGTTGATGAATGGGGCTTGGGGTATTTTTTAAGCATTTCTTCTTCCTTTATTGAAAACTTTCTCTATAGACCATTAAATGTTTTTAAAAACATTTATTTATTTATATATTTATTTATCTATTTGTCTATCTATATATTTTTTATGTATATGGTACACAGAAGTAGGTACCACATGTCATCATAGATGTTTGTGAGCCACCATATGATTGCTGGCAATTGAACTCAGGACCTATGAAAGAACAGTCAGTGCTCTTAACATCTCAGCCATCTCTCCAGCCCATAGACCACTAAATATTTTTAATTGAATCATATGTGTTTAAATTATTTTAGAAGATTCTAATAAATTTAAATATATAATTATTATATAACCTAGGTAATCTATTAGTAGGCATAAACACTAGAAACTACAAATCCTATCATGGAATAATTTAATATGCATTTCAGCTTTATTTATATTATCTTGAAAATAGAGATCATCTAGATGTACATCAACAAAAAATAGATGATAAAAATATGGTAAATACAAACAAAATTTTATTCATCTCTAACATTTAAGTTACTAAAGCTTACAGAAAATGGGTGGATGCAGAAAGGATAGTATTTAGTAAAATGACCAAATTCTGAAAGAAATAAAACAATACCAACAATAAAAGCAAATATATGTTTTCACTTACAAACTACCATATAATCTATTCAAGAGTATATATAAACAGATATAAGGCTAAGGCCAAAATTTTAAAAATGAGACAAAAATAGATAATATGAAGTAATGAGTATGAATGAACTGTATATCATAAGGCATGAATCATAAAAAAATATACAAAAAAAAGCAGATCCCACCTCCTGGGCTGTAGTCCAAAGAATTTCTCTCTGACATTGGGCTCACACCCAAGATTCTGGTCTGAGACTTGTCCCAGAAGAAGCGTCTAGGCCCTGCACAGCTGGGCCCCATCTCCAGGGTGAACTGTGTCATCAGTCAAGAACTGAGGGCATTGAAAATGCAGTCCCCTGTACTGAGCAGAGTCAAAGATTGAACAGACTCCTTGCTCAGAGTAGGCAGGAAACAAATAAGCCCTCTAGCCACAACTGACTAGGAGCTGATTAATTGTGAACCACTGAAGCCATGGACAGATGCCAGTGCAAGAGTACATATAGCAATATAAAGAACAATAAGGCAACGCCAGAAGAAACTGATGGTTCTAAAACTACAAGGCCTGAACAGAGCAATGAGAATGATTCTGAAGGAAACGACAGAAAAAACCTTTAAGTAGTTTATTGAAGTCTTCAAAGAGAATATAAAAGATTCCTTTAAAGAAATAGAAGAAAATACAAATAAAAATTGCAAGAGATGAACAAATTATGGGAAAAAAATCAACAAAAAAATTAAAAAAATAAAATAAACAATCCAGAAAGTAAAAAATGAAATAAAAGTAATAAAAAGGCACAAAATGAGGCAAAGGTGGAAATAGAAATTCCCAAAAAAAAGCTAGAACTACAGACACAAGCATAACCAACACAGTCCAAGAGATGTAAGGGAGACTCTCTGGAGTGGAAGACTCAATAGCAAAAATACATACATTGAAGAAAACACTAACACCAAAAAAAGCAATAACAAAACCTTCAGGAAATTTGGTAGACCATGAATGGATCTAACCTGAGAATAACAGAAATAAAAGAAGAGGAATAGCAGATCAAAGGCACAGATAATGTATTCAATAAAATCATGGAAGAAAACATTCCAAACTTAAAGAAGGAAATGCCTTTAAAGATACAAGAAGGTTACAGAACACCAAATATATTTGACCCCCAAAAATCTGCTTGCCACATAATCAAGCCACAAAACATACAGAACAAAGAAAAAATTTAAGAGCTGCAAGAGAAAAGGGCCAAATTACCTATAAATGCAGACCCATCAGAATAACACCTGACTATTCAATGAAAACAATGAAAGCAAGAAGGTCTTAGGCAAACATTAAACAGCCATTAAAAGAACACGGTTGCTAAGCTAGACTACAAAACTCAGCAAAATTATCAATCAACATAGATGGAGTAAACAATATATTTAAAGACAAATTTATACTTCAATACCCATATACATATCTGGCCTTTCAGAAAAGATTAGAGGAAAAAAATCCAACCTAAGGATTCTAGATACACCCATGTAACCACAAATAATCAATAACCCCACAGAAGAAAAATGAAGAGAAAGGAAATACATACAACCGACCACAAAAAATAACAGGAAGTAACAATCAGTGGTCACTAATATCTCATAATATCAATGGACTCAATTCACCAATAAAAAAGACACGCACTAACATGATGGATACAAAAACAGAAGCCATGTTTCTGCTGTATACAAGAAATACACCACAACCTTAAATACAGACACAGGCTCAGAATAAAGGGTTGATTAAAGATTTTCCAAGCAGATGAAAATAAGAGACAAGCTGGGGTTGCCATCATACTGTCGAGCAAAGTAGACTTCAAAGTAAAATCAATTAAAAGAGACAAAGATGGACATTATTTATTCATCTCAGGAAAAATTGGTAATGATAAAATTTCAATCCTGAATATTTATGCCACTAATATAAGGGCACCTACCTCTGTAAAAGAAGCAATATTAAAGCTGAAATCTCACATAAACTCTCACACCCTATTAGTGGGAAACTTCAATACCCTACTTTCACTTTTGGATAGGTGAATCACAGAGGAACTCACCAGAGAAATAAGTTTAACAGAGGTTGCAAATGGATTTAATGGATATTTACATAAGCTTCCACCCAAACGCAAAAGAATGTAGATATTTTTGAGTATCACACAGAGCTTTCTCTAAAATTGACCACATAATTGGTCATAAATCAAATATCAATAAATGCAAAAAAGTAGAACGATTTCCTTGTATCTTATCAGACCACCAGGGCCTAAATTTAGAGTTCAACAACATCAAAAATCACAGAAAGCCTACCAACTCATGGAAACTAAACATCACTCAACTGAATCATATCTGGATCAAGAAAGAAATTAAGAAAGAAATCAAAGTCTTCCTAGAATATGACAAAAGGAATCCAGAATGTACCCAAACTTGTGAAACACAACGAAGGCAGTCTTGAGAGGAAAATTCATAGCACTAGAGGCCTATATGAAAAACCTTGAGGAATCCCACACTAGAGAACCATCAGCACAGCGAAATGCCTTAGAACAATTACAAGCAAACTCACCTAGAAGTAGTCGATGGCAGGATATAATCAAACTTAGAGCTAAAATCAATTGAAACAAAAAGAACAATGCAAAGACTCAATGACTTTTGAGAAATTCAGCAAGATAGGATAAGCCTCTATCTAAACTAACGGAAAGGTAGAGAGAAAGTATCCAAATCAACAAAATCAGAAATGAAAATAAGGACATCAAACCAGACCCCTATGAAATCCAGAGAATTATCAAGTCAGACTGTAAAACTCTATACTCCACAATGGTGCAAAACCTAGAAGAAATAGGCAGCTTTTTGGACAGGTATCATTTACCAAAATTAAATCAAGATCACATTAAATATCTGTACAGACATATAACCCTAAAGGAAATTGAAGCTGTCATTAAAAGCCTCCGAAGGAAAAAAGCCAAGGTCCAGATTGTTTCAGTGAAGAGTTCTACGAGACATTCAAAGATGAGCTATTACCAATACTGCTCAAACTGCTTTACACAGGAGAAATTGAAGAAAAACTGCCAAACTTATTATGAGGCTACAATTACCCTAATACCCAAGCCACTTAAAGATACAATAAAGAAGGAGAATTCCAGACCAATTTTCCTCATGAGAATTGATGCTAAAATTCTGAACAAAATTCTGGAAAACTGTTTACAACTACATATAAAAAAGTATCATCCACCATGATCAAGTAAACTTCATCCCAGAAATGCAGGGATGGTACAATATATGAAATACCGTAAATGTCATTTCTCAAGTAAACAAACTGAAGAAAAAGAAGAACAAGTGATCATATCCTTAGATGATCAAAAGGCCTTTGAAAAAATCCAACACATTTTTATGATAAAAGTCCTGGAGAGAACAGAAATGCAGGAAATATATGTACCACAACCACTGAACATCTTGGGATCAGAAACACTCTGGACTGATCCTTCGGACCCCACTCCAACTATAGGAACACCTGACTCACTCTTGAGGGAGGGTGGACAAAACTGGATTTGGCCAGGAGTGGAGACTAATCCAAGCATTATTGGGTCAGGGGGACCATAGGACTGTCTGCTCCCTGCCCAAGGAGGGGATGGGGAGTTGCGGAGAAATAAAATGACCTGATGTGGTGGGAGGGGGAAAGGACCTTGAATAAGGATATACAGGGATGGAAAAAAATTCAGAGGGAAAGCTGAACACAAAGTAAATATATGTGTAGCAGTCTTTAAAAAAAGAGGCAATTTAGAAGAAACCAACAGCCAACATCAAACTTAATGGAGAAAAACTCAAAGCAATCCCATGAAAATCAAAAACTAGACAAGGATTTCCTCTCTCCCCTTATCTTTTCAGTATAGATCCTGAAGGTTTAAATAAAACAATATGAGAATTAAAAGAGATTAAGGGGATACAAATTAGAAAAGAAGAATTCAAACTATCTCAATTTGCATATGATATGATTGTATACATAAACAATCCACAAATTTCTACCAGGGAACTTCTACAGCTGAAAAGCACCTTCAGCAATGTAGTAGGATACAAGATTAACTAAAAGAAATCAGTAGCCCTCCTGTACACTAAAGATAAAGAGGCTGAAAAAGATTTAAGGGAAAAATCACCCTTTACAGTAGCTCCAAATGGCATCAAATACCTTGGAGTAACTATAACAAAACAAAAAGTTTAAATCATTGAAGAAAGAAATTGAAGAAGATATCAGAAAATGGGAAGGTCTTCCATGTTCCTGGATAGCAAGGATCAACAGAGTAAAAATGGCAATTCCACCAAAAGCAAGCTACATATTCAACAGACTTCCCATCAAAATCCCAACACAGTATTTTTTAGACCTTGAAAGAACACTACTCAACTTCATTTGGAATAACAGAAAAGTCAGGATTCTCATAAAAGGGAATACATGGATAAAAATATGGCTTTTTGCATAATAAAAATGCATATAGGTATAATTATCATATTCTTTTTTGAATCCATTATTTTTTGGCCCAATTTTGATGTATGGATTTACTTTTCTGTGTAATGAAATACAAAGAATAATTTTTGCATTTCAGAAATCCAAATTGTATTAATTCCTTGTGGAAGTGATTATAAATTTGGACTATATATATGTTATGTTGCTTAACCACAAATATAATTGGAATTAAATATAGCCAATAACTGGCTTTACTTGTCAGTAAAAGTTTTTGCCCTCAGAAAAATTTATTGGTAAATATATGTTGAATGAAGATGATGTTTATAATCTGAAGCATGTCTTATTTAACTTTTATATTGATTGTATGAAACTTTTATGATTAGATATATAAACTGTATTTTTAGACAGAAAATAAAGTATGGATTTCAAATATATTTTGTTTAGTAGCTCTTCTCAGATAATCTAGAAACTCTGAACAGATAATATAAATCTTAAATGTGTGATGTTGTTTTAGATACATTGGCATTTTTATCTAGGATTTTGTTGGTACATATGTGTGAGAGAGAAAATAAAAGATAAAAAATTGAAAAAAATAGACAGAAATGGAGCAAGATAGAAGAGAAAACACAGAAATACAGAATTAATTGGGTAAAGTTAAAATGCTTGTACATACTGTGAATTTATGTGTGTGCTAATCACTAAGAAAGATCACTTCAATTATAAAAGCTCTCTAAACACAATGCTAAGCTATAATTCCTATAAAACATTTAGAAATGAATTTAAAAAAAGCAGAAATACATTGGACCATATTAGCCAAGACACAGTAATGATGTAGTAGTAATTCTGTAGTTTGTGATAATCATTCTGAAATTTTTTTCATAATTGCATATATTAAATTCAATATAAAATAGTTTTATTTTCCAGAAAGCTTATATCTTTCATAGAAATATAAATAAACAATTAAGAAGTATGTTTACATTTTAAAGTAGCATCAAATTAATGTTTAAAAATTATTACAATTATTCCTAATACATTGAATTTTAAAGTTCCAGAAGGAGAAAACTAATATTCTTTTCTATCTTCCATAATCTTTTAAGGTAACACAGCCAAATAAAAAATAAATAATTAGCACCAAATATCTCTATTGTATACATATATAAGACAAAGGAGAATAAATTATTTCATAAACTTTCAAAGAGATTTCTTTTTTATTTTTATTTTTATTTTCATTTTATTATTATGAACAAAGAAGTCACACTTTCTATCCTTGTATATCCTTATTCAAGGTCCCTTCCCTCTCCCACCACATCAGGTCATTCTTTCATCTCCACAACTCCCCATCCCCTCCTTGGGCAGGCAGCAGGCAGTCCCATGTTCCCACTGTCCAAATATTGCTTAGATCAGCTTCCACTCTTCGCAGATCCAATTTTCTCCCCCCAACCTCAAGAATGAGTCAGGTGTTCCTCTAGGGGGAGTGGGAACCGAGGAATCAGTCCAAGATGTTTCTGATCCCAAGCTGTTCAGTGATTGTGGCTTGCAGTTTGGGCATGCTTTGCTTTTTCCTTGTTTGTTTGTTTGTTGGTTTGTTTAGAGTCCACTAATGAGCATGTGCATCCCCTGCTTATCTTTCTGAGTTTGTGATACCTCACTCAGGAGGATATTCTCCAAATCCATCCATCTGCCTGCAAATTTTAGGATATCAGTTTTTCTTACTGCTGAGTAGTACTCCATTGTTACCACAGTTTGTTAATCTATTCTTCCGTTGAGGGACATCTAGGTTGTTTCCAGGTTCTTGCTGTTACAAATAACACTGCTATGAACATAGTTGAGCTAATGCCTTTGGAGTGTGACTGTGCATCTTTAGGTTATACACCCAGAAGTGGTACTTCTGGGTCCTTAGGGAGACTGATTCTCAGTTTTCTGAGAAACCACCATACTGCATTCCAAAGTGTCTGAACAAGCTTACATTCCCACCAACAATGGAGAAGTGTTCCCCTTGCTATGCATCCTCTCCAGCATAGCCTGTCATCTGTGACTTTTACTTTAGCCAGTCTAACAGGTGTCAGGTGGTATCTTAAAGTTGTTTTGATTTGCATTTCTCTGATGGCTAAAGATGGTGATGACTTTTTCAGGTGCCTTTCAGCCATTCATAATTCTTCTGCTGAGAATTCCCTTTTTAGATCTGAACCCCATTTTTTGATTGGATTATTCATGTATTTGGGCTCTAGGTTCTTGAGTTCTTTATATATCTTAGAGATCAGTCCTCTATCACTTGTTGGGCTGGTGAAAATCTTTTCCCATTCTGTAGGCTGTCATTTTGTCCTATTGACAGTGTCTTTGGCTTTACAGAAGCTTCTTAGCTTCAGGAGATCCCACTTATTGATTGTTGATTTTAGTGTCTGTGCCACTGGTATTGTGTTTAGGAAGTGGTCGCCTGTGCCAATTAGTAGAAGTGTATTTCCCACTTTCTTTTCTATCAAGTTTAAAGTGGCTGGGTTTATGTTGAGGTCTTTGATCCACTTGGATTTGAATTTTGTTGAGGGTGACAGGCTTGGATCTATTTGCATTTTTCTATATTGTTGGGATTTTTTAAAATGTTCTTTCTGCACTCACCTGCCCCCATATTGTTGTTTGTGACAGATTCACACTATGTTGTTATGAATCTTAATTTTGTCAAATGAACAACATTTTCAGGATGGCCTGAAACTCATAGATGAGTGTGTTCTGCCTTTTGAGATTGAACATATGCACCACCATGGTTTCCCTATTGCACTAAACCAATAATAAGAAAAAAAGTCTTCTTATAATGCAATGGTCAATTAAATGTTGTTATATAAAATTATTTTTTCTTGATGTGTTTATTAAAATGTTCTACTTAATTAATCAGCTTTCTGTTTCTTTAGCAGAGATGGAGAAACCTTTGCAAATAAAGACACACATTTATGCCCTCCAAAGTAATTTCTCAGAAATTTTCATTTATTTAGAGTTTTGTAAATAATACCAGGAAAACTTTTTATGTATAAAATGTATATGCTGTTGTGAAGTAGTCTATTCTTTGCTCTTTTTTCAAGTTTTATGTCAAGAGCAAATTATAGAAATTATATTCATAAACTATATTACATAAAAATAATTTAAAAGATATACCTTACCTTTTCTTTCAAGAAAACTTAAAATTTTTTTCAGGTTCAAATGACATAGCATTAAGAATTACAAATGTATGGCTGGAGAGATGGCTCAGAGGTTAAGAGCAGTGACTGTTCTTCTAGAGGTCCTGAGTTCAATTCCCAGCAACCACATGGAGGCTCGAAACCATCTATAATGACATCTGATACCTGCTTTTGTATACATAATAAATAAGTAAATAAATAAATAAATAAATAAATAAATGTTTTGAAAAAAGAACATATTTACTATCAATTAGCATGTATAACATAACGCCACAAATTTCATAAACTTTTCATATTAGATATCACTTTAAATATTGCAAAGAGAGAAAAAATGTCTAAAATTTTATGTATAACTTGCCAACAGTATTTGTTGAACATTAAGAAGACAGATAAATTTCATAAAATGTTTGAAATATACTATTCACTATTCATAAATAATACTTCCCTGGAGTTATAATAGGGTTTTACTTGAATAAAGCATTTACAATATTAAAAATTGTATGAAAATAACCACCAACAATTTCTTATGTAAATTTTTGAGATAAAAGTTAAAGCAATCATTTAGAAACTTTATGATGCAATCATTTATTTTTTATTATATGTGCAAGCTAAGTTTTATGCTTTTTATCTACTGTCATCAGTGATTGGTATATTTTAGCCATGAACATCTAAATTTATTTAGTGGCATCTTACTAAATTATTTTATGTAACATATTCTTCTTAAAATAATTTTTTTCTTACAGGTCTCTCTTTTAACTCTCTTAATAACATGTTGTTTTCAACGTGCAGTTGATCAAATACTATTTAAAAATTGTGTGGAATGTAAAAGGGAGTTAATTAAACACTGTTTTCATGGAGACACAATGAGGTGTTTATATTGATTATATTCTACAAACAATGCAATAATCACTATTAAAATGAATGGAATAAAAAATATTTGCTTTAACACCTACTCTATCTATTAAAAACAGTTAAGTATTTACTAAAACACTTAGTTTTTCTCTTTACTTGTGATCAGTTAAATTTAAACAGATTACAGTTGCATTATGCACAATTTTTTAAAATTTATTTTTATTTTATTATTATGAACAAAAAATCACAATTTCTATCCTTGTATATCCTTATTCAAGGTCCCCTCTCCCACCATATCAGGTCATTCTCACTTCTTCACAACTCCTCATCCCCTCTCTGCACAGGCAGCAGGCAGTCCCAAGAACCCAGCTGTCCGAATATAGCTTAGTTCAGCTTCCGCTCCTGTCAAACCCAGTTTTCTCACCACAACCTCAAGACTGATTCAGGTGTTCCTCTAGGGGAAGTGGGATCCAGGGAGTCAGTCTTCGGTGTTTCTGATCCCAAGCTGTTCCATGGTTGTGGCTTGCAGCTTGGGCATGCTTTGCTTTTTTCTTGTTTGTTTGTTGGTTTGTTTAGAGTCCACTAATGAGTGAGTACATCTCCTGCTTATATTTCTGGGTTTGTGATATGGAAAACCTAGAAGAATTGGACAACTTTCTGGACAGGTACCATCTACCAAAATGAAATGAAGATCAGATTAATTACCTAAACAGGCCTATAACCCTTAAGGAAATTGAAGCTGTCATTAAAAGCCTCCCCGAAAATAAAAGCCCTGGTCCAGATTGTTTCAGTGCTATATTCTACCAAACATTCAAAGAAGAATTACTATTATTACTACTCAAACTATTTCACACAGTAGAAACTGAAGGAATATTGCCTTTTATGAGGCCACAATTACCCTAATACCCAAGCCACTCAAAGATACAATAAAGAAGGAGAACTACAGACCAATATCCCTCATGAATATTGATGCTAAAATTCTTAACAAAATTTTAGCAAAACTTATACAACAATGTTTAAAAAAATATCATCCACCATGACCAAATAGGCTTCATTCCAGAAATGCAGGGCTGCTTTAACATATGAAAAACCATAAACATGATCCATTATATACAAACTAAAGGAATAAAACCACATGATCATATCCTTGGATGCTGAAAAATCCTTTGACAAAAGTCCAACACTCCTTTATGATTAAAGCCCTGGAGAGATCAGGAATAGAGGGAGAATACCTAAATATAATTAAGGTGATTTACAAGAAGTCGACAGCCAGTATCAAACTTAATGGAGAAAATCTCAAAGCAATCCCACTAAAATCAGGAACTAGACAAGGATGTCCTCTCTCCCATTATCTATTCAATATAGTTCTCGAAGTTTTAGCTAAAGCAATAAGAGAATGAAAGGAAATTAAGGGGATACAAATTGGAAAGGAAGAATGAAACTATCTCTATTTGCAGATGATATGATTGTATACATAAGTGACCCACAAAATTCTTCCAAGTAACTGCTACAGCTGATAAACACCTTCAGCAATGTAGCAGGATACAAGATTAACTCAAAGAAATCAGTAACCTTTCTGTGCACTAAAGAGAGAAGAGCTGAAAAAGAAATAAGGGAAACATTACCCTTCACAATAGCAGCAAATAGTATTAAGCCCAAACTGCAATTTAGTTAATACAGTGCTGTTTGTGATAGATGAGCAGACAATTTTTTTTGTTGTTGTTGTTAAGGCATAGTTTTACAAAACTTTATTTTAGGGAAAGACTATTTAGTGGCTGAGGGCAGGGCCCAGGTCTAAGAAGAATCTAGGAAAAAAATCTCAAGGATGTTCCTGACAGCCAATAGAGTCAAACTTTGGTTTAGCACCAAAAGTTCAGCCAGTAGATACAAAACTTGATTGGTATCTAAAAGTTTATCCAATAGTTTCCAAGAATTTTTCTATCTTATACTCTTTTCCTCCATCCTGAAATTCCAAAATTTGTAACCCCACTTTTGTATTTTTTCTTTAAAAATCCTTTCACCTTTGAACTTGGTGTCAAATTACCTCCACTGTGTAGTAACATAGGATTTCTGCCCTAGGTTCTAACCTGACCAAAATAATAAATAGAACCTCATGTATTTGCATTGGTGTCCAGCTCCCTTGTAGTTTTTGGGGGTGTCCCTCAACATGGATACAACAGTTTCCTCCAGTGTAGTTTACTCATGGTAAAGATACTACAACCAAAGTTTAAATTATAAATGTAAAATGAATAGTGTATAAACTTAGTTGATCAGCAGCAGGGTTTACAAGTGCTGAGACTACTAAAATTTAAGTTATAGAAAGAATGCATCTAAAACATTGTATGACACAAAAAAATCTCATGTCAAAAGCATAATACAATATGATTTCTTTTCAGGAACTCCAGCAGCAACCTAATCATTTCTCCAACAACTGGCTGATCATTCAACAGCTACCAAGATTATATTAAGACTATCAACCAGCAAAATTATTGAAAAATAACAAATGCTTTGAGTATCACTCCCTCTTTTAATAAGTAGAATGTTTTATTAATTAAAGTATGAAGACTTTTATAGATAATACTTTGACACATCTGCCTTTTGTGCCCAGAGTGCAGACTCCCAAAAGACCACAAAGGGACAGGTCTGATGCAACAGCAAAGAGTCTCTTTATTGACAAGCTTCCTTGGGTCACTCCATCCATCCAGATGCAACATTGAAATAGGAGTGCCCTGAGTAGCACAAAACAAGGCTTTTTATTGGGGGAAAGGCTCTAGGGAGGGGCTTCAGTGCTTCAGGGTTACAGTCCTGGGATTTGTTCAAGCTCCAAGTAGTAATACCTGTTTTAAATTTATTGACTACTTTAAATTCTAATGATGTTTTCAAATTTAACAGTGGTTTACATATCTCACCAGATCAGCAGGTATACCTGGACACTATCTTTCTTTCACAAAAGAAATGTTTGGAATTTCAGCTATGTTTCTTAGGTGCTAGCTTCTTCCTGGATGATGTCTGCTCATGGGCCTTTCCTGGTGTCATGGTGTGAAGGAATGCATTTATCCTTACAAAACTTTGTTTTAGAGAAGCTTTGGTACCTGAAGGCAGTGCCCAGGACTGGGAGTGTGCCTAACAGACAATAAATTCAAAAGTTAGGTTCATGCCAGAAAGTTTAGCTAATATCTACTGTACCCTGTACCTCTTGGCCAAATTTTGGAATGTCAAGACATACAGCACCCCACTTACATAGGCTTTTGTTTAAAACTCCCCTCACCTCGGGTCTTGAGGCTGATAACATTCTGCTCTGTTGGGACAAAGGTTGTTGATCCAGGTTCTTTTGAAAGTTATTCCTAACAATAAAACTGTCATGCATTTGCATTGAGTCCAGCTCCCTGGTAGTCTTTGGGGGTCTTTAGATATGGGTGCAACATATGATCAATTGGCAGGGAGAATTCCACAGCCCCCACAAAATCTGGACCAGAGGCCCTCTGCCACTGCAGCTTTTGTCCAGTGGGCTGGGGTAGGTGTGGGGAACAGGAAGGCCACAAGGCCGAGTAACAGAAAAGCTCAGGGCAGTTTTCCAGGAAGGCCATGGGACCAAGCATACTCAGCCAGAGAGAGGCATCAAGGCTGCAGATGGGTGCTGGATGCCTGAGGTCCCAGCAACTTAGGGAGGCTGAAACAACAGGATTACTTGAGTCCAAGAATTCTAGGCTGCATTGCACTGTGCTGAGGTCAGGTTTCTGCACTGAGTTCGATATCAGTATGGTGACTTCCCAGGAGTAGGGAACCACCAGGTTGCCTAGGAAATAGTGCATTGTTTTAGAGTTGCACTCAAGTCAGTGATTATGACCACAGTTGATAAGACCTGATGCACTACTAGAGAACAAAGTGTGGAAATGCAATGATCATTTCCATCCAAATCTAAAGTGACAGAAATGCAACAAGCATTCCCATGTCTGTCCAGGTCAGGGACCTTAAACCTGTAGTGGTAGGGATGCAATGACAATCCCATATCTGTGAGGATCATGATCCACAGATCTTTATGGGGATGGAATGTCCCATTATTGTAAGGAATGCCATGGAAATATTTTCCTTCCATATTTGGTCTTAACCCATTGCAGTGATGTTAGCAGCATCGGTGTTCTGTGGTGTCTGCGCTTCTCTATATTTTGTTCTTGATTGTAAAAGGTGCCAGAAGTCAGGCAACTTTGTTCCATATAGATATAATCTAAACTCATTTCCAGGACATTAATGTATATGTTCATAATCCTTTAGTCACAATTAAAAAGTTGGCCAGCTCAAGGACACTGTCAATAGGACAAAATGACAGCCTACAGAATGGGAAAAGATTTTCACCAACCCTACAAGTGATAGAGGACTGATCTCTAAGATATATAAAGAACTCAAGAATCTAGAACCCAAAACTTTGAATAACCCAATGAAAAAATGGGATTAAGATCTAAAAAGGGAATCCTCAGCAGAAGAATTATGAATAGCTGAAAGGCACCAGAAAAAGTGTTCATTACCTTTAGCCATCAGAGAAATGCAAATCAAAACAACTTAGAGATACCACCAGGCACCTGTTAGATTGGCTAAGATAAAAGACACAGAGGAGGGGCCAGGTGCTGTCTGCAGAAGAAGTCCCAGGAAACTCTGTAGCAGGTGCAGATAAAGTCTGCCTGTCACCCTACCCACAGCAGCTACTGAGGGAATTTGCATGGCTACCCACCTTCACCACAAACTGAGCGAACAGATAACTTCTGGGGTCTCTGAAGAGAAGATTCAGACACTGCCCAGAGAGATGACAGGAGGCACACAAGCCCGAGTGCCACAACTAACCAGGTGCCATCTAATAGTGAACCAATGAAGATGCCATGGGCAAACGTCATTGCAAAAAATTACATAATAATACAAAGAAAAACATGGTAGCTCCAGAAGAGAGTGGCAATCTTACAAATACAAAACCTGAACTGAGCAATGAAGAGGAAACAAAAGGAAGCAACACCAAAAATTCCTTTTTGATGATCATTGAAGTTCTCAAAGAAGAAATGAAAAATAGCCTTAAAGAAATAGAAGAAAATACAAACAAAAAAATTGGAAGAGATGAACAAATGTATGAAAGAAACATGTAAGGAACTAAAAGCTTAAGTGGAAGCAACAAAAAAGGCACAAAATGAGACAAATATGGAAATAAAAAAATCTGAAGAAAAAAGCTGGAACCACAAATACAAGCAAAACAAACAGAGTTCAAGAGATGGAAGATAGAATCTCTGAAGTGGAAGACTCAGCAGCTCAAATAGATATATCAGTCAAAGAAAATAGTAAAACTAAAAAAGCAATAACTCAAAATGTTCAGGAAATCTGGGACAACATGGAAATACCTAAAATGAGAATAATAGGAATAGAAAAAGGAGAAGAATACCAGCTCAAAGGCACAGATAATGTTTTCAATAAAATCATAGAAGAAAACTTCCCTAACCTGAAGAAGGAAATGCCTATAAAGATACAAGAAGCTTATTGAACACCAAATAGATATGATCCCAAAAAAAAGTCAGCGTGCCACATTACAATCAAGCCACAAAACATACAGAACAAAGAAAAAAATTTTAAGAGCTGAAAAATAAAAGGGCCAATTTACATATAAAGGCAGACCTATCAGTATAATGCCTGAATATTCAATGGAAATGATGAAAACTAGAAGGGCTTGGTCAGAGTGATACAGATGCTAAAAGATCATCGCTGCCAAATTAGAATACTATACCCTGCAAAGTTATCAATTACCATAGATGGAGTAAACAAAATATTTCATGACAAAGTCGGACGGAAAGAATATCTATCTACCAATCCAGCACTACAGAGAGTATTAGAGGGAAACTCCAACCTAAGGACCCCAGATACACCCACAAAATCACAAACAATCAATAAGTCCATAGAAGAATACCCTAGAGAAAGTAAAAAACAAACAAGCTACCACCAAAAATGGCAGGAAATATGAATCAAGGGTCACTAATTTCCCTTAATATCAATGGTCTCAACACTCCTATAAAATGTCACACACTAACAAGATGGATACAACAACAGATGCCATCCTTCTATTGCCTACAAGAAACACACCTCAACTGCAAAGACAAACACAGACTTAGAGTAAAGGGTTGGGAAAAGATTTTCTAGACAAATGGTCCTAAGAAACAAGCAGGGGTTACAATCCTAATATCTAACAAAGTAGACTTTAAGCTAAAAGCAATTAAAAGGGACCAAGATGATCACTACTTATTCATCACAGGAAAATTGGTCAAGAGGAGATTTCAATCTTAAATATTTATGCCCCTAATATAAGGGTACTTACATATGTAAAAGAAACACTGCTTAAGCTTGAATCCCACATCAATTCTTACACCCTAATAGTGGGAGATTTCAATATCCTACTTTCAACACTGGATAGATGAACCTGACAGAGTCTCAACAGAGAAATAAGGAGTCTAAAAGAGATTATGATGCAAATGGATTTCATAGATATCTACAGAACTTTCCACTAAATGCAAAGGAATATACATATTTCTCAGCTCTTCATGGAACTTTCTCCAAAATTGACCACACAATTGGTCATAAAGCAAATATCAACAGATACAAAAAAATGGAAATAATCCCTTGTAACATATCGGATCACAAGGGCCTAAAGTTAGAGTTTAACAACATCAAAACCCAAAGAAAACATACCAACTCATGGAAACTAAACATCACTCAGCTGAACCATCTCTGGGTCAAAGAAGAAATTAAGAAAGAACTCAAAATCTTCTTAGAATTCAATGAAAATGAATCTACAAAGTATTCAAACTTGTGGGACACAATGAAAGCAGTCTTAAGAGGAAATTTCATAGCGCTCGATGCCAATATGAAAAACCTAGAGAAATTCCACAGTAGCAACCTAACAGCACAGCTGAAAGCTTTAGAACAATTAGAAGTTAACTCACCTAGAAGGAGTAGACTGCAGGAAATAATCAAACTTAGAGTTGAAATCAATACAATTGAAACAAAAAGAACAATACAAAGAATCAATGACTCTAAGAGTTGGTTCTTCGAGAAAGTTAACAAGATAGATAAGCCCTTAGTCAAACTAATCCAAAAACAGAGAGAGAGTGTTCAAATCAACAAAATCAGAAACAAAAGGGGGGGACATAACAACAGACCCCAGGAAATACAGAGAATTATCAGATCATACTTTGAAAATCTGTATTCCACAAAAATGGAAAACCTAGAAGAAATGGACAGCTTTCTGGACATGTACCATCAGCCAAAATTAAACAAAGATAAGATTAATTACCTAAACAGGCCTATGACCCTGAAGGAAATTGAAGCTGTTATTAAAAACCTCCCCAAAAATAAAAGCCCTTTTCCAGATGGTTTCAGTGTTGAATTCTACCAGACATTCAAAGAAGAATTACTACTGTTACTCCTCAAACTATTTCACACAGTAGAAACTGAAGGAATACTGCCAAATTCCTTTTATGAGGCCACAATCACCCTAATAACCAAGTCACTCAAAGACACAACAAAGAAGGAGAATTACAAACCAATTTCCCTAATGAATATTAATGCAAAAATTCTCAACAAAAATTTGGCAAACCATATACAACAATGCATAAAATATATCATCCACCACGACCAAGAAGACTTCATCCCAGAAATGCAGGGCTGGTTTAACATATGAAAAACTGTAAATGTTATCTATCATATAAACAAACTAAAGGAACAAAACCACATGATCATATCCTTAGATGCGGAAAAAGCCTTTGACAAAATCCAACACTCCTTTATGATTAAAGCCCTGGATAGATCAGGAATACTGGGAGAATACCTAAATATAATAAAGGTGATTTAGAAGAAGCCGACAGTCAATATCAAACTTAATGGAGAAACATTCAAAGCAATCCCACTAAAGTCAAGAACTAGACAAGATGTCCTCTCTCCCCTTATCTATTCAATATAGTTCTCGAAGTTTTAGGTAAAGCAATAAGGGTATGAAAAGAGACTAAGGGGATACAAATTGAAAAAGAAGAAGTAAAGCTATCTCTCTTTGCAGATGATATGATTGTATATACAAGTGACCCACAAAATTCTTCCAAGGAACTGCTACAGCTGATAAACTCATTCAGCAATGTTGCAGGATACAAGATTAAATCAAAAAAATCAGTAGCCCTTCTGTACACTAAAGATAGAAGAGCTGAAAAAAGAAATAAGGGAAAAATTACCCTTCATAATAGCTGCAAATAGCATTAAATACCTTGGAGTAACTATAACCAAAGAAGTAACAGACCTATTTGTCAAAAATTCAAAATCACTGAAGAAAGAAATTGAAGAGGATATTAGAATATGGAAAGCTCTCCCATTTTCCTGGATAGGTAGGATCAACATAGTAAAAATGGCAATTCTACCAAAGGCAATCTACAGATTCAATGCCCATGAAAATCCCAACATAATATTTTTTGGACCTTGAAAGATCAATACTCTATTTCATTTGGAAAAACAGGAAAGCCAGGATTACCAAAACAATTTTACCCAACAAAAGAACCTCAGGAGGTATCACAATCTCTGACTTCAAGCTATACTATAGAGCTACAGTAATAAAAACAGCCTGGTACTGGCATAAAAAGAGACTTGTTGATCAATGGAATAAAATTGAGGATCCAGACATTAACCCAAAAACCTATGAACACCTGATCTTTGACAAAGAATCCCAAAACATTCAGTGGAATAAAGATAGTATAATTAACAAATGGTGTTGGCATAGCTGTATGGAAGAGTGTTGAAAAATGGAAACACATCTAAGCCTGTCACCCTGCACAAAACTCAAATGCAAGTGGATCAAAGACCTCAACTTAAACCCAGTCACTTAGAATTTGGTAAAAAAGAAAGTGGGAAATACACTTCTACAAATTGGCACTGGGGACCTCTTCCTAAATATAACACCAGTGGCACAGACACTAAGACCAAAAATCAATAAGTGTGATCTTCTGAAGCTAGGAAGCTTCTGCAAAGCCAAGGACACTGTCAATAGGACAAAACGACAGCCTACAGAATGGGAAAAGATTTTCACCAACCCTATAAGTGATAGAGGACTGATCTCTAAGATATATAAAGAACTCAAGAATCTAGAACCCAAAAACTTAAATAACCCAATCAAAAAATGGGGTACAGATCTAAAAAGGGAATACTCAGCAGAGGAACTACGAATGGCTAAAAGGCACATGAAAAAGTACTCTTCATCTTTAGCCATCAGAGAAATGCAAATCAAAACATCTTTGAGGTACCACCTAACACCTGTTAGATTGGCTAAGATAAAAGGCACAGATGACAGCCTATGTTGGACAGGATATGGAGCAAGGGGTACACTTTTCCATTGTTGGTGGGAATGTAAGCTTGTTCAGCCACTTTGGAATGCAATATGGCATTTCCTCAGAAAATTGAGATTCATTCTTCCCAAGGAAGAACACAAGCTATACCACTTCTGGGTGTATATCCTAAAGAGGCACATTCACACTCCAAAAGTATTAGCTCAACTATGTTCATAGCAGCGTTATTTGTAATAGCAAGAATGTGGAAAAAACCTAGATGTCCCTCAACTGAAGAATGGATTATCCAACTGTGGGACATCTACACAATTGAATACTACTCAGCAGTAAGAAAAAATGATCTCCTAAAATTTGCAGGCAAATGGATGGATTTGGAGAATATCCTCCTGAGCGAGGTATCACAATCTCAGAAAGATAAGCAGGGGATGTACTCACTCATTAGTTGTCTCTAATCAAACCAACAAGAAAAAAAGCCAAGCATGTCCAAGTGACAAACCACAACCACTGAATAGCTTGGGATCATAAATACCCTGGACTGACCCTTTGGACCCCACTCCAACTATAGGAACACCTGACTCACTCCTGTGTGAGAGGGGACAAAACTGGATTTGGCCAGGAATGGAGACTGATCCAAGCATTATTGGGTCAGTGGGACCATAGGACTGTCTGCTCCCTGTCCAGGGAGGGGATGGGAAATTGCAGAGAAGTAAAATGTCCGGATGTGGTGGGAGAGGGAAGGGACCTTTAATAAGGATATAGAGGGATGGAAAAAAAATTCAGAGGGAAAGCTGAACACAAAGTAAATATATGTGTAGCAGTCTATTTGCATTATCACCCTTGATATGCTTATGATTTTTTTCTTCTTTATAGTTATTGTTAACTTTTCAGCATTTTAAATTCATTTTACTGTTTTTTATAAATACAAAATAAATAAAAAAAATTAATGTATTCAATCAGAGCTTTGTAGATAAGTATGATTTTGTATATTTTTTAAATTGAATGTTATATACAAAATATACATTTCTAAGTTGTTTCTCTCCATTAATATGTAAACTTTTAATCATGTGAAAGAATGTATTAACTTGGAATACATTTATTTTAATAAAACTATTTTGACATAAAAAAGGCATAGAGGACAGCCTATACTGGAGAGGATGCAGAGCAAGGGGAACACTCCTCTATTGTTGGTGGGACTGTAAGCTTGTTAAGTCACTTTGGAATGCAGTATGGTGGTTCCTCACAAAACTGAGAATCAATCTCTCCAATGACCCAGTAATACCACTTCTGTGTGTATAACCTAAAGATGCACAGTCACACTCCAAAGGCATTAGCTCAACTATGTTCATAGCAGTGTTATTTGTAATAGCAAGAACCTGGAAACAACCTAGATGTCCCTCAATGGAAGAATAGATTAACAAACTGCTGAGTACTACTCAGCAGTAAGAAAAAAATGATCTCCTAAAATTTGCAGGCAAATGGATGGATTTGGAGAATATCCTCCTGAGTGAGGTATCACAAACTCAGAAAGATAAGCAGGAGATGTACTCACTCATTAGTGGACTCTAAACAAACCAACAAACAAACAAGATAAAAGCAAAGCATTCCCAAGCTGCAAGCCACAACCACTGAAAAGCTTGGGATCAGAAACACCCTGGACTGACTCCTTGGTTCCCACTCCCCCTAGAGGAACACCTGACTCAGTCTTGAGGGAGGGGGGAGAAAACTGGATTTGCCAGGAGTGGAGACTGAACTAAGCAATATTGGGACAGTGGGAACATGGGACTGCCTGCTGCCTGCCCAAGGAGGGGATGTGGAGTTGTGGAGAAGAAAGGATGACCTGATTTGGTGGGAGGGGTAAGGGACCTTGAATAAGGATATACAAGGATAGAAAGTGTGACTTCTTTGTTAATAA
>PVIH01019063.1:0-36536 GCA_004025045.1 Sigmodon hispidus | reverse complement strand
TCTCTCTCTCTCTCTCTCTCTCTCTCTCTCTCTCTCTCTCTCTCTCTCTCTCTCTCTCTCTCTCTCTCTCTCTCTCTCTCTCTCTCTCTGCACATATTTGTGTATTTGAGTGTGCATGAGCACATACAGGAATTTCCCTTAGGTGAAAATAAATTCCCAATATGATTAAGCAGAAATTTTAGAAATTGTGTCCTAAACTGGGCATTCTGGACAGTCTGTAAATGAAAGTTTCAGTGGGGATCAGGGGATGGGATCTGATGACTGAGCACTTGCTAGCATTCTTGATGACCTGGGGTCCAACCAAGGCTCTGGAAAGAAGGATGCTTAGGGAACTGAAAGAAACTTCTAGAAGTCACTATCTTTTGTACTTGGACCTCACATCAGCATCTAGGAAAAAGACCAAACTCATCACAACCATTCATTGCAAAAAGCTCTCTGGGCTTTCGAGTTTTTGTTTTGTATTGTTTTTCAGTGTCTTGAGACACCCAGGCTGGTCTGCCCACTGCATGAGCCCAAGCAATTCTTTCAATTTGGCCTCCAGCGCAGCTGGGATTTCAGGCACATGCACCAAGTGGGACTTGGTTGCAACTAAGTCTCATCAAAGCCACAGTGACTTCTCTGGCACTGGGAAACATTCACTAAAAGCCTGCACTGAGATCTATTACAGAGTCCCGGCCATAGCTCAGCTGCAGACTGATTGTGCAAGCCTTTGGTTTGATCCAAAGCACCCAGAAGCTAGGCATCATGGTGCACACCTGTAATCCCAGCACCTAAGAAGCAGAGGTCATCTTCAGTCACAGAATGGGTTCAAGGCCATCCTGGCCTACTTGAGACCCTGTCTGAAAAACAAACAAAAGCCCTTCCTGTTCTTGAGCATTCCAGTGCTGTGACTATTCTGATAGGTAATTGAAGATTTCTTCTAGAAGAATCTACTTTCAAGGGCTCCCCTTGCCAGCATAGAGTTCATAGATGCTGTTTTCACAATAACAACTTTGATTCGCTTTAGTTATTGGTTTGCGTTAGATTTCAATGGTTGTTGGGAACATTTCTGAGTTGTGTGGATCTGTTTCTTCCTTGCAGGGACCCTGGTTCTGTCCTAAGCAGTACCTATGGAGCCCAGAAGACTTGAAGGAACCTGCAGCAGTGTCTGCTTTAGTTACTAAGTCTAGTTCTAGTTCAAGATGACTAATGCTATATCAATTCTGTCTTTTTTTTTTTTTTTTTTTTTTTTTATCCATATTAGGCCAAAAAGTTTGCAACTTACGTCGTTGCTTCGGGACTTCAGTATGGACTGGAAGGAGGGATCTTACACGCCTTTTTTAAGGTCTGGCTTTTCAACCACTATGAGAACTCTTGTTTTGGTTATTAACTTAATTTCACTTTCAACTAACTGACAAAGTAGCAGTTTCCTCACCCAGTATCCCTGCCCTCATCCTCACTGAAGACGAAAGACTATGTGGGTTCTTTGTTGTTGTTTGTTTGCTTTATTATTTTGTGTGTGTGTGTGTGTGTGTGTGATATGTGTGTGTTGGGCCCCGCACATGCCTCAGCTCCAATGCTGGGGTCAGAGGACAGCTTTGTGGAGTAACTGTGTGCCAAGTGTGGACCTGCTGACCCATCTTGCCAGCTCACTGTGTGTACCTCAAAAAGTGTTTGACAAGACAGGTATGGTGCCGAATATTCAGGCTAGAACTCAGTGGCAGAGGCAGGAGGATTCGGATTTTGGGGCCAGCCTAGGATATAATGGAAAATCTTATCTCAGGAAAGGAAGAGAAGGAGAGAGGAGAGGAGGGGCGAAGTATGGAGAGGAGATAACAGGAGGGAAGGAAAGGGGTGGGTTCAATTCCCAGTATTTGCTGGAAGGAAGCAACTCTCATAGATTAACCTGACTTTTACACTTCACCTGTACTGTACATACATCTCTCTCTCTCTCTCTCTCTCTCTCTCTCTCTCTCTCTCTCTCTCTCACACACACACACACACACACACACTCAATACAAACTTAAAATGTAAAGACAAAGTTCATAAATTTGCCTTAATAAAAGGTGAAAAACACTCATGGAAGAGATGAAGCCTGGATCTCTGCTATGATCTTAAAGGCAGTCAGCATGAGGAAGGCATCTCAACCATGGGTCTGACCTCACATGGACAAGGGAAGGGAACTGAGAACAGGTCTTCAGATTCTGTGGCACTTGGAGGACATAGGGAGATGGGAGAGACCAGGAAGGGAGACCTAGGAAGGAAGATAAACAATAGTGTGATGACAGATAGGAAAGGATGCTACACGGTGACAATCCACCAGGGAAAGAAATTTCCTGTTGGGTCACATACTATAGATCTGTAAGTAAGATGAGATCTAACAGTTGACAAGTAAATGTTTATGGGGCTGGTAGAATAAAAGTTAGAGAGACCCAAGAGTGGACGGAAACAGGCCAGGCATGGTGATACTTCTGGAGCCCTCTGACTGACGTGGATGTGGGCTGCGAGGGAGAAACATGTGCTGGGGGTGGGGTGGGAGGAGAAACGTTCTCTGCCTGTCTTTCTTTCATTTAGATGGCTTGGCTTGGTGAAATCCCTGCACTACCAATTTTTGGAGATGGATCCAATGTCATTCCAGCCATTCATGTTCTTGATCTAGCTGGGTAAGAGGTCTCCGGGAAGGTCCTAGATGATTAATATGTGTAGTTAATCTTCAAAGTCATAGTGCCGAGAACCCACATATATTGTATAAATTCCTCATGGCCCCATGAAGAAGGCACTTAGTACCGCCATTTGGTGCCTGGTTAGGCATGGTCCACCCATACTTCTGATCACAAGTGTAGCTTCATCTTTTAGGGACTCCATCAGCAGAAAAACAACTCTAGAAAAGAAGGATTTGGGGTGCACGTTCTGGATAACCCATTTCTTCTCCCCTTTGTCTCAGAGGAGATGGATGTCAATGGCACATCTACTGCCAGAGTTCCAGAAACTAGTCAGTCAACTGTAAGCCGGAAGCCCTCAACCTCCTTCGAGAAAGGGTCTCGCTTTGTAGCTCATCCTTCTGCCTCAACCTCCCCACTGTGAGGAATTCGAATCTTATACAACTCTTACAAGAAAATAAATGGCCTGTGAACACAGATTCCTAAGTGAAGGGTTGGGCAAGGGAAGAGATCACATGGACTTTCATAGCCTCAGGACAAAGGAAATCATAAATCAACTTAGTCAAGAAGTACACTGGTCCCAAATTAGACAAGTGACAGGAATATCAAAAAATCCTCCCTATAGTGAGCAGATGTTATTTTATAGTTATCTTTGTTTTAGGGTTGGAGAAGGCTAGAGATCAGACACCTGGAATGCATTCCATTCCAGGAGGTTTACCTAATAGACACAGGAGTCTTATGATCTAGAGGTTAAAAGTGAATGGCTGTTTCTCTCAAGGGCCTGAAGAAATGTTGCTCTTGATGTGCAACATTCGAGCTCACAACAGGCCCCACAAGATGCTGTCTGCCCAGGGGGACAATCCCACAGGCTTTTAACACAGAGGCAGCCTCTTCTGAGTACTTCAGCCTCACCCTTGACCTGAATTTCCCACACTCCACTCGCCTTCCAGCCCAGCCCAGCCTAGGTGACACTGACCCAAACAACAAAATGGGTGGCTAGTTCACTGTTCTTGGAGTACTAGCTTATGTTGCTAACAGCCAGGGTGCTACTCTGCCCTATGGGCTGGTCCCCGGGGCTCCTTCCAGAGTCCCAAATTTTTTCTCTCTTATGGGTGGAAATCATTCTGGATCCCAGAAAGAGTCACATAGATTGAACTTCAGGGCCACAGCTCTGTGTGGGTCCCTCCAAGCACTGGACCTAAATGATTTCTATTATTATTCTGAAAGCAGGATCCCTGAAATGGTATAAACCCCAGACTTCAAAGCACATACATTCAGCCCATCTGACTGTGTGTGCCTTCGATCCCAGGAGGAAGAGTTCAAGATTAGCCTAAAATACATAGTGAGTTCCAGGCTAATCTGGGCTACACAACAACATCCTTTCTTATTCCAATCTCTTGCCCCTGAAAAGAAATCCTAGATTTGCCCCAAACAACATTAGCTTGAAGAAATAAGCAGTCAAATGTGCCTTCTCATCACAGAGCTTTTTTCAGTTATGCCATTGGGTTTTAAAGATTGAAGATGTTTTTCCTTTAACTAAGAGTCACAGGCTTTTCCTGCAATGGAAAAGCTCCCGTCTCAGCCACCATGCCCAGTCTTTTACTCTTTTTTTTGATACAGAGTTTCTCTGTGTAGCTTTGGATCCTGTCATGGAGCTTGCTCTGTAGACCAGACTGGCCTGAAATTTATAGAGATCTGCCTGCCTCTGCCTCCTAAACCCTGAGATTAAAGGTGTGTGTCACCCTACCTAGTTAATTTTTTACTTATAAACAGGTAAGTTACAGGATAATTTTTCTTCCCTTTTTTGGCATTATGGAAGGACTTTGAGCCCTCTTCAGTAACATCTTCTTTCTTCTGTATATTTCTTTCAAGACTGTGAATTATTTAGCAGAGGAAGGATGGTTAGAGGCTAGAATCCTCTGAGATGTTAATATAAAATAGATGTGAAATGAACAGTCATTACTATGGCCTCTTTTTTCATTTCCAGTGCTGGGTGGAACAGAGGACCAGGCATGGGCCAGACATACATTCTACCATGGGCCAAATAAGCATTTAGATGTGCGCATTTGCTTTTCATTTTCCTGAAGAGGAAGCTGAGAGTAGAACTGACACTCCCTTCTAATCCGTGTTGTTTCTAGAACTCTGTAGCTCTGCTCAGACCGCTGCTCTGCCTCTCACCATCACATCTCTCATTATACAATGGGGACAGTCACAGCAGCCATCTGACAGGGATGTTTGAGGACTGGATGGCACCCACCTGTGATGCCCTCAGCAAAGTCCAGTGGTAGCCAGAGTGCTGCCAGCCACCAATTCAGATCACCTCTGATGACTTCCTTAAGACAGCCACCTTATCCTTGAATCTGTGTCTCAGTTTGCAAGTCACTGACCCAAAACACATTTGTGAAACTCATGTGAGCCACTGGATGGACGAGACCTCCTGACGGGAATTAGGGTCAGGTCTTCTTAGAGTTGGGGTGGTATACTTAAAAGAGACAAAGTTGGTCTGGGTTAATAGTCCTGTAATGTCAGTTACTGAGGAAGCTGAGACATGAAGATCAAATATGCAGGGTCTGCCTGAGCTACAAAGGAAGTATAAGGCAAGTTTAAAATAAGTATGGGCAGTTTAGTGAGATTTTGTCTCAAAATAAAAAAAAAAGAATAGAAAAAAAGAGGGCTGGGGGTATAGTAGGTCAGTGATAGCATGCCTGCCAGCATGTGTAAGGCCTTGAGCTCAACCTCCAGTACCAGGATAATAATAATAATAATAATAATAATAATAGCAACAACAATAATATAAACAATGAAACAAAAAACTCAGAAAATGCATAAGAAAGAAAACAGGTTCAGGACCCAAGTGTATCTGTCTGCAGACCTGGCTCTGCTCCAGGAATTCTTTAGTCTGGGAAATGTTGCCTGACTTCTTAATCCTCCCTTTATGTGTAGACTGCAGATAATAGTCCTGCCCCTCATCTTGGTGAACATTTATCAAAGTACCCAAAACCTGCCTGGCTTTTGGGGGTTGAGCTCTGTTTATCTCATTGTCTCTTCCGTCTGATATTGTGTCCACTGCTCTACAGAGTGATACAGAATGTCATAGATCATGTGCCGAAGCTTCACTACCTGGTGGCTGTGGATGAGTCAGTCCACACCCTGGAAGACCTGGTCAAGGTACAGTGGTCTATGACCTCATACCCCTGTGACCTAGCTTAAATAGTTGGACCCCGTAAATGATGGTTACTGACTTCCTTGCACTCACAGGGCTTTGGAACACATAAAATATAATGTCCTTAAACTTCAAACTATCTGAGGGGGCTGTCTCAGTGATTAAAAGCACTGGTTGTTCATCCAGAGGCCCCTGCTTCAATTCCCAGCATCCACATGGCAGCTCACAGTTTTCTGTAAATCCAGTTTCAGGGGATCTGACACCCTCACACAGACATACAATAAATAAATAAATCATTTCATTTAAACTGACTCTCTGTAGCTTCAGCTTAAGTGTAGGCAAACGACTGCTCAAATGACCTTTGTCCAGTATGTGCATGTAAGAGAGCAAGACAGACTAGCATTGGGTCCGGGCTGAGGGAAGAACAGAGATCATCATAGATACACACATGACACACAGGAATCTCTGGACACTTGGCCTTCAGGACTGAGAGAGACCAGATCCCCAAACCCACAGGCACTTCCTAGGCTCTCTAGACAAGGGTCAGGCCGCTCCAGATAGCACAGCAGCGTCACAGCCCGCTGACCGAGCTGCCGAGGCCTCCTCTGGCCCTCGCTTGGCTTCTCTATACTCACCACTAAGATTTATTTCTAGGATCTTCTTCTGCAGCCTTTCTGCCTTCTCATGTCCCTCTGAGATCAAGTGGCCCCAACCCCTCTTAAAAATATCACATTATTGATTACGTATTATGCATTATGCATACGCATGCCACCGTGCACATGTAGAGGTCAGAGGACAACTTCCGGGAGCTTGTTTTCTTCCACCATAAGGACGCCAGGGATCAGGCTGGGGTTGTCAGGCTTGGTGGCAAGTGCATTAACTCACCCAGAGTTGCCTCTTCTCCATGTACCTTAGTGTGTAGGCTGCTGTAACAAAATAAACAAACTAGCACACTACAGCCAGGCATAGTGGCACACACCTTTATTCCCAGAACTTGGGAGACAGAGGCAAGTGGGTCTCTGGGAATTCAAGGCCACACAGAATAGAAAAACAGCTGTCTGGGTAAAAGGGTTGCCTATGACTGTTGGAAAGCATAGATATTTACATTATTATTTATAACAGTAGCAAAATTACAGTTATGAAATAGCAATGAAAATAATTTGATGGTTATGGGTCACCATAACATGAGGAACCGCATGATAGGATCACAGCATTAGGAAGCTGAGAACCACTTTTTTAAGGATTAAAACAAAGGAATTCCCAGTTTGGGGGAAAAAATGGTCTGCTGTAGGTAGGATATGTCCCTTGGGGGGGTGTGAGCAGCATCCTTAGGTTTCATTTGCTTATGTGACCCTTAGCCTGAGTGACTCCATCTTGTGCTGGTCTGTTGGAGCTCAGTGCAGGAGCTCAGTCTAAACCACCGGGCTGCTGTGTACAATAGATAGCAGCATAAACTCCCTTTGCTGGATTGCAAACACTCACAGGACAGTAATCTGTGCACATGTCTGTCTCCTCTTTGGAACTCAGTGGGCCCTGAAGGCAGAGACCAAGCCTTGCTCAGCTTTGCTTCCTGTTGTTTCCAGAACCCATGAGGGATGTTCTATGTGCTGTTTTGGAAAGGCCTCTTAGTGTGTGTGCTTGACAATGTTCACATTCACTTGAGAAGTTTTATGTAAAACCTTGTAAGCAAACCAAATAATACTTCTGTTTCTCCCTAACAGTGCATCAGCAAAAATACTGGCCCTGGAAAAGTCCAGAAAGTACCCAAAGAAAATGCTTTTCTAACAAAGGACTTGACAGTTAGTATTAAAAAATTGTTTTTAAAAACTATTTTCCTAAATAATATTTAAGGGTCAGAATGGTATGGGTAGAGATTGTTGATAAGAATCCATGTATGAAGAATGAAGAGTTCAAAGGTATATCATTAGTTCAAGGCTAGCCTGGGCTATGTGATACTCTGTCTCAAATAAACAAAATAAAGACAAAATATATACATTAAAAAATAAAATGTTTTAAAGGGCTAGGGCCAAGCTTGATGGACACATACCTCAGATACTAGGGAGATGGAGATAAGAGGATCTGAGTCCATGGCCAGTCTGGCCTCCAAATGAGCTTAATGATAGCCTGGGCAACGTAGTGAAACCCTAATAAAAATAAAAAGCACTAAGAAGACTGTGGAATGAACTTGCCTCTAGTATACAAGTCATGGTACCTGGAACCATACAACAGAGTAGAAATCTCAGAAGGCTAGGGGTGGGGCTGAGCTGTGAAGTACTTGCTTAGCTTATGCAAGGCCCCAGATTCCCCTGCCAGCATTGGGGTGGAGTAGAGCCAAGGATAGGCATGGTGGGATATAACTGAGATTGAAAACAGAAGAATCAAGAGTTATCCTTGGCTACATAGTGACTTCAAGGCTAACCTGGGCTAGTGGTTCCCTGTCTTAAGCTAGAAAGGAGAATGAATGACTGGGAAGGAAAGGGGAGATGACTGGAAGAGATTCTTAGTTTGGACTTCCAGTGTTGTCTTATCTTGAGCTGTTTGTCCATCCAAAAGAAAAGCTGCCTGCTCTAAAGGACAGATTAGGGGCTGGAGAGATGGCTCAGCGGTTAAGAGCACCCTCTGCTCTTCCAGAGGACCCGGGTTCGATTCCCAGCACCCACATGGCAGCTCACAACTGTCTGTAGTTCCAGTTCCAGGCAAACACCAAGGCAAATAAATAAATAAATAAAGTTTAAAAAAAAGGGACAGATTAGAAGAGCAAATGTCTCAGAGGGGCTGAGTGGTAGCAGCACATGCTTTTAATCCCAGCACTCAGGAGGCCAATGCAGGAGAATTTTTATGAGTTTGAGGACAATTTGGTCTACAAAGCATGCTCCAGGATAGCCAGAGCTGTTACACATAGAAACCTTGTCTTAAAAAACCAAAACAAAACAAAACAAAAAAGCCTTGGGGCTGAGGCCAGAGCTCATTGGTAAAAGTGTATAGGTAAGGCTATGAGTCTCCCCCCCCAACACACACTCACACTCACACACTCCCTAACCACATCACCCACACCCACACCCTCTGGGGCAATGACAAAGGCATAAATAAACAACAGAGGTTCTGTAAACACTTAGGATTGGCTTTCTTTTTGAGTGAATGGACTCAGACCTTTCTGAACTGTGGCGATTTTTGTCTAATGATAACAAGACAAACCTCTGCTTTCCCCTAACCCTCAGCAACAGTGTCTCGACCACTTACTGGTCAACCTGAGGATGGAGGCGCTGTTTGTAAAGGAGAATTTCAACATCCGCTGGGTTGCCCAAACAGGATTTGTGGAGAACATCAACAGCATCCTCAAAGAGTACAAGCAAAGTCGAGGATTGTTGGTAACTGCAACCACTTACTGTTTCAGATGTCCCATGTATGTACAGTGAACTGAACTCACTGCAGGGACCTTCATACCAGCAGGAGTGTTTATATTTTAAAACTTCCAAACAAGTTGTTCATGCTTAACCTGTTTCTCCAGCCGTGTACAATCTGCACCTGTATTGCATGAAAACTTGTGAGCCAAACTTAAAACAATTCAAAGTGAACATCAATAATAGCAAACTGGTCAATATAAACATACAAATGAGTAGATTACTATTTTGTTTTAGTCCTGGATAAGGTCAACCTGCCCCAGGAGGCAGGATTCATGCTTGGTACACTGGCAAAAAGAAGAATACCAACCTGCTCAGCTGATAGCTGTCTCCAGGTGCTTGCTGGAGCAAGCCCATCTAGTGGTCCAGCAATGCCCCTCATCTTGCCTCCATCACTGTTTGACATCTTCCTACTTACCTATCATCCCTCACCCTCACCCTAGGTGAGTTGCATAACTCACTGCCCTCAGATCCACTCTAGTGTTCATGCTTACCCTTTCATGAGTTTCCTTGACTATCAAAGGGTGACTACAAGTTCTAGGTGAAAATATGTGATCTTAGGCATATGGACACAGCCAGTGGAAATTCTTCATCTTTGTTGTTCTAAAGTATGACTTGCAAAATGCTAGCCCACAGTCTCACAACTCTTTGGGCTGTTTTGAAAGAAATAATTATTTGTTATTGATATTTTTATTTCTATTTGATATAAATATTTACTAACTGCTTATGAATGCCAGAGAATCTTCAACATTCAGGCAAGACTGCCTTCTTGCCTCCCTCCCTTGCTCCCTCCCTTCCTCCTTCTCTCTTTCTCACCCTCCTTTATTTTGCTTTTAAAACAAAATCTTGTGCTGCAGCCCAGACAGTCTTGAACTCTTTAATCATCTCAAACAAGAAAAAGTAGTGGTTTTAATAAAATGATCAGGAGGCAGAAGCAAGATGTTCATAAATTCATGGCCAGGTTGGGCTACATAGTGAGAACTTGTCTGAAATAAATAGATGATAGATTGGCAGATATATATATAGAGAGAGATAGATAGATGATAGATAGATAGATAGATCATTTCTCTAAAGAAAATAAATTAACTTAAAAATAATGACGACTAAGTTTAGTTCAAAGAAAAACTAAGTGAGAATGTAGGCCCCATATACTGACTGGACTATAAATTCTGTGTCTCCATAAGAATGGTCAATGGTCAAGGACAAGTGTAATTGGTGACATATGAGGCCTGGGCACATTTAGGCATTCCTGGACACATATTTTCTCTCTTTTATTTTTCTCTCTCTATTTTTTTTGTTTGTTTTTATACAGGGTCTCACATAACACACTTGGGATTCTCACACACTGTGTAGTTGGGCCTGGCCTTGACCTCTTGATTACCCTGTCTGCACCTCCCCAGTGCTGGACTGCTGGTATGTACCATCACACCTGGCATCCTGAGCATGGCTTGTTGAATATTCTATTCCCTCCTGGCCCAGGTCAGAGTATGGACACTATTACATCCTCATGGAATGAATGACTATGAGCTACTCTGAATAGGAGGCAGATACTTTTTAGGATGATGGGGTAGCGATCACAGTGTCAGGGAGAAGAGGCAGAAAATCTGGAGTCCAGTTGAGTTGCTGAACTCAGACTACAGGGTCCAGAGATAATGGAAAGAACACAGTTCTGAAATAACACCTCTTCCAGCTCAAGAACCCTAAGAACTATATTCTCTATTCTTTTTTAGCCAATCAAGATCTGCATTCTTGGTCCTCCTGCTGTGGGAAAATCCAGTATCGCCGAAGAATTAGCCAAGTACTACAAACTACATCACATCAAAATAAAGGACGTGATTTCTGAAGCCATAGCCAAACTGGTAACATATTCAGCTACTTCTATGATACTCTTTCCATTTCACAAAATGTGTTCTTGAGTAACAAGCAAGTGACTAATTCAGAATGTAAAAGAAATGTATTATTTTAATTTGATTTCGTTGCTGGTCCCAGTTATGAGATTGGAGAACCCTGCAGGGCTTCTGCAATCAGTATATGGAGGTGGTTGTAGGGCTGTCCTTGGCATTCTGCCTCCAGACTCTCCTGAAGGACATCTTATCTGCTCTCTGCTGGCTAAAATATTTTTAGTTTAGTTTAGTTTGGCTTTTAATCTTATTGTATTTTTCCCAGTTTTAGTATCAGACTATTTGCTACCTTTTTAAAAAATAATTTTGTTAGGAATGGTAGAAAACAAAATATGCCTCCATAAGAAGTTATTAAAGGTCATTTTATGAGGTGCTAGAGATTGAACTAGGACTTTGTATACACTAAGTATGTGATGTGTACCTCAATCTAAAAGTCTAGATTTTTACAAAATGTGTTTCCATAAGTAAGATACAATCTAAGTGCGGGAGAGATAGCTCAGCAACTAAGAACACTTGTTCATAACCACCAGCTCCAGAGAATCTGGCCTCCATGAGTAGGGCACTTGTGCACAAACCCACACACAGACATATACATATAATTGAAAGTGGTTGTGTAAGTCTTTCATACAGTACTTTGGAGGCAGAGGCAGGAGGATCTCTGAGTTCCAGGACAACCTAGTCTACACAGTGAGTTCCAAGACAGCCAGGGCTACACAGAGAAACCCTGTCTTGAAAAAAAATGGTGGTGCATGTGTTTAATAACAGATGATAAGGAAGCAAAGGTAGGAGGCTCTCTGTGAATTCAAGGCCAGCCTGAGCTCCATAGAGAGTTCCAGATCAGCAAAGAAGGTACAATCTAGTGCCTTAGAGAATTGCTGACTCCTAGGTGGTTGTGGAATTAATACCAAATATACTACTATTCTCCTAAAAGTAGAGTTAAGGAAAATCTTGAGACTCTTATCCATCTTAATGGATGCATACATCCTGAAGACTTTTGTATGATGTCTGTTACTGGGTACACTCTCAACCTAGACCTTCTCCAGGATCACTAGCCAGATTGTGAGTGACACACTCATCAGTGTTGGGCATGGTCAACTTGATTATCTTTGTGGCATGCAGGAATCGATTGTTGCACCCAAGGAGACAGGGGAAGGAGAAGAGGAGGGTGAAGAGGAAGAAGAAGAAGAGAATGTGGAGGATGCCCAGGAGCTCCTAGATGGCATCAAAGAGAGCATGGAGCAGAATGCAGGTGATGTGCAGATAGTCAATGGGGCAAGAGCTGTGCCAGGCTAGCAGAGTAACTGCTTTGGTTTTCAGTCTGGTTATAAAATTCTGCCCGTGGGCTGGAAAGATGGCTCAGTGGTCAGGTGTTTTGACTGCTTTTCCAGAGGACCCCAAAGGACCCTAATCTGGTTCTCAGCACTCACATACAAGTATCGCGATCTGTAACTTCAGTATCAGGGAACCTGCTAACTTCTAGGCTTCACACATACTACTTTCACATGCCCAAATACACAGTCACACACACACAAATAAAAAATAAAATAAAACCTTTTCTTTAAGTTGCCTGTATGCAAAAGTAAAGTACTATAAAAAATATAGTAACAATAAGTTTAGTTATTCTATAATATATAATAAAACAATTTTATACTACATATATAATTTTTCTATAATATAGAATTGTAATCTATAATCTCATCTTTCAAAAAAAATGTTAATACTTTGATGACTATCTGATAATTTGCTAATTAAAAAAAAATCAGGAGTTGGTAGCATAGCTCTGTGGTAGAGCACTTTCTTAGTGTTCATAAAGCCATTGGTGTGAATCGCAGCATCACCAGAGCATGATCTTTCTTGAACACAGGGATTCTGGCATCATACACAAAGCAAGCCAAGTGCAGTCAGTGTTCGGGACTCCCACCTTGTCTTGTTGTTCTCTGCCTTATTCTGTTCTTGCTAGTGGCTATTTCTGCTGCTTCAGGATTGGGTGGTGCTAAGTAGAGATGAGGTGACAGAGACAGCATCCTCAGACAGCAGAATGCACTGGAAGCATGCTGCTCTTTTCTGTGTGGCCTTCCATGGGCACAAGCCCTGACTGCACTCCTTTATCTTCTAGGACAATGCTTCTCAACCTTCCTAATGCTGCAACCCTTTAAGACAGTTCCTTGTGTAAGCCACACACCTATTTTCATTGCTCCTTCATAACTATAATTTTGCTACTGAAATGAATTATACTGTAAAAATATGATATACAGGCTATCCGATGGTCCACCCTGTGAAAAGGTCTTTTAACCCTCCCCCCTCAGGGGTCACTGACCCACAGGCTGAGAACCACTGCCCCAGCAGTCAGCTCCCACTGCCTGCCCCAGAGGCACTTGTGAAAAGCCTGGGAAGGGTTTGCATTACACTGGCCATTTGGAGAGGAAAGAAAGTGAGCATTTTCTAATCTGCTAGCTACTGTCAGGACTTTAGAGAGAGGAAGAAGACCCAGCAGGGCAGAGGTGTGCATAGTGCAGTAGTCTGGGTCCCCTCACTGTGTGGCCTGGCAGATCATCTAGATTTGAGTTCTTTAGGGCAGAATGGAGATATCCTTGTCTCCAAGGAGACAAGTCCATTCCCATGGAATAATGGTTTTTGTTTTGGGGTCATCTACGAGGTCTGTCTGTGAGGTTCTACCGTTTCCAGACCCAAGGTGACTGCAGGCTCAGGACAACTCTTACCTTTGTGTCCTTAGCCTAGAAGGGAGATGAGAGTTGTGAGTATTGGTAGTTTTTAGAGGGGTGCTTTAAATGGTTAAATTTGTCTATCTGTGGAGTCCAGTGGGCGTCTGACCCAAAGTACAAAAGACAGATGCGCAGTGAAGGTGGTGATGCCGGCCTTCTAGTCCACTAAGTACCTGCTATCCCTGCTGTGGCACTGACTACATGACATCCTGGTCACCTGCATATTCCACACAGGGGATGTGCCACTGCCCAGGGCCCTTTGATCTGCTTGCAGAGTATGTATTCTGATTCCAGGCCTTGATGGTACAGTTTGTTATATGTACTTGCTATTGTTGTTGTTTTTGTTTTTAAAGACAGGGTGTCCCTGTATAGCTTGGCTGTTCTAGAACTCGCTCTGTAGACCAAGCTGGCCTCTAACTCAGATTCCCCTGCCTCTGAGAGCTCTGGGACTTAGATGTGCTCCTTTAAGGTCTATAGCCTTTCTAGCCTTTGTCTTAGTCCAGGTTACCTCTTTCTCTCTTGTCCTAAGCCAGCCTGATCTGGTAGAGAATGGGTTGAACATAGATACCCAAGTATTTGCTTACACAAGCTGATCTAATCTCCTTTCTTCTTTGCTGTGAGATAGCCCAAGAGGAAATGAAGTTAAGACAGAGATTTCCCAAGGAAAATGGGGGAGGGGCACGGAAAACACAGGGTACTAGGTGGAGATACTATGAGGCCTCTGCCTTGCCCATGAGGCCTTTTGGTTATTTTTAAATATTTATTTTTATTTTATGTGAATTAGTGTTTTGCCTGCATGCAGAATTGTGTAAGCGTGTCAGATCTTGGAATTACAGACAGTTGAACCATAGTCTAGCTGGCTTTCCCCACAGCCCTAGCTCTTCCTCCTTGGAGAGGGAAGGGAAATCCCCCAAGACAAGACATTCCTGGGGGAAGGAACTAGGAAAGGAAATTTGTCAGGATCACAATTTGTTGGAGGATGAACTGTTTAGGAACAATCAGGAATACATTATGGCTGGAATTTAGGAGCTCAAACAGGGCACTAGGTGAAGTGAAGTGGTAAGGCTCTAGAGAAGAGGCATGGGTGCCCTTCCCATCAACCTACAGGATGAGTCAAAACGGTTTTTATACTGCTGTGTTTTGGTGTTGTGAGGTAGAATCTCTCTATATAGTCCAGGCTCAAACTCACTATTCTGCCATGGCCTCTCCCAGCTGGCACCCCCATGCACACCCCCACTTCTATGAAATTAAAATCATTTATCTGGTCTTCTTTCACACTAGAAAGATCTTTTCTTTTTTTAAAATTTCTGTTCTTGTAGCATCTTTTTTTGAGATTTATTTATGTATTATGTATACAGTACAGAAGAGGGTACCAGATGTCATTATAGATGGCTGTGAGCCACCATGTGATTGCTGGGAATTGAACTCAGGACCTCTGGAAGAACAGTCAGTGCTCTTAACCTCTGGGCCATCTCTCCAGCCCCAGGAAGAGCTTTTCTAATTCCTCAAGTGTGACAGGTAGTTTCCATTGTCACCTGGGAAGAGAGTCCTGATGAAGGGTTCCCTCAATCAGATTGGACTGTGGGTGAAGGGATGGTGTGCTCTCCTCTGGACCCCAAATTAGACGAAGACCACGCCCAAGCACCAATTTCCAAACACACACCAAATGCAAAGAGATCCTTTATGAAGCAAGAGACATGGTGATTGAGTTGGAATCAGACAGAAATTGCAGCAAATAGATTTGCAAATGTTAAATTTAAGAGGAAAAAAAAAAGGAGGTCCATGTGAGAATGAGCTAGGACATGCTCATAAGTTCTGAATGGATATTTTAATTAGGTTTGTCAAAATAATGAATTTTGGTTGCTGGGCCTTGATATTTTGATTGTTGGGCCTTAGTGGTCAGCCTCAGGAATGAGTCAGTGGCTGAAGAAGGGAATAGACCTGAATGACTAGCTTTAGAAATGTAATCTAACAGTTTAGCAAGCGGGAGAAACGCAAAGGGCAAAACCTGTGGGCACCATGTTTGCCATCCTCTGGCCTGCTAGAACTCTTCAGTGGGTGTGTCTGTGGGGATCGCCTTCATCTTTAAACGATGTTGGCAGTTCCAGCCCTCTGGGGATGGTATGGATTATTCACTTAGGCAAGGGACCAGGGCTGTCTATGCACTGGCATGCATGCATTCATCCCTGTGTTCTTGACTGTGGATGTTCTTGCCACTTTGTTTTCCCTGCAATGATGGACCATGAACCTGAACCATAAACCATCTCCCCTAAACCACTTTTGTTGGATAGTCTAGCGATAGAAATGAAAGCAGGACACCAGATTTGCCCAAGAATCCCTCTTGTCTGTGTTTACTTGGACTGAGAACACGAACCTTGAGTGTGTTTGAACAAAACAAGACCTTTGAACCCTCTGCAGGGACAGTTGTCCAGAACACCTGGGGAGCTCTTCCTTCACATGACTTCTCTCAGTTGTGACCTCTGGCAGCCCCACAGGGAGGTATCACAAGGTCCCTGAGCACAGGTCCCACCCGTCTGCCCTTCAGACAGAGTGCCTTCCCTATGGAATCTTTTTTTTTTTTTGCTTTGTTTGCTTTTTCGAGACAGGATTTTTTTTGTGTAGCCCTGGCGGTTCTGAAGCTCACTTTGTAGACCAGGCTGGGATTAAAAGTGTGTGCCACCACCACCCAGCTACTAGAGATTAATTTTTTTTTTGTGCTCCCTGCTTCACCTCTGCCAAGAGAGCTGAGTTTGGTTGTCAGGATTTGTCTGAGATTTTTAAACCAAAAAGAGACAAATGTTCACACTTGTGTCCATTTCATATTTCCCTATCCACAGGACACTGGATAATCATGCCTGGCATCTACTTTTAAACCCCACTATAGTCATTATGAATGTGGGTTAATAGTAACATTTTAATTATTATTAATATTGAAGATAGACTGAAAATTAAAAAGAAGAAACCCAGGGTAATAATTTAAAAGTTATGTCAAGTTGGGTTTCACTCGTTTATTTTAAAGTAGACAGGCGCAGTTATTATGGAAAATAGCATGGAAATTCCTAACACAGTAAAAAAACAGATGGACAGGGTGGTGGCTCATACCTGTAATTCTACCACTGAGGAGGCTGGAGGGATGGCTCAGTTGAGACAACTGCCTCCTGCATAAACATAAGGACCTGAATTCAGATGTGGGACACACATTTGTAACCTCCCCACTGCGGGGGCTGGTGACAGTTGGGTTCTTAGAGCTAACTGGCCAGCCAGTCACCCAAATCAGGAACCTTCAGCTTCAGAGACAGAGATCCTGTTTCAAAATATAAGGAGGAACGTAGGGCGTGATAGGGCACGCCTTTAATCCCAGCACTCAGGATGCAGAGGCAAGAGGATCTCTGTGAGTTCCAGCCCAGCTTTGTCTACAAAGTAAATTCCAGCACAACCAGAACTACACAGAGAAACCCTGCCTTATAAAACCAAAGTAAGAATAAATAATAAATAAATAAATAAATAAAGTCAAATACAGAGGGAAAATATAGACGTTGAAGAGAGGAGAGCATGGACCGGAGGGAGAAGTAGATCAAAAGACACAGAATGAGGGCCCTGGGGTGGTGGTTCAGTGCTTACGAGTACTGCTACTTTTGCAGTGAGTGGACCTGGGCTCACTTCCCAGCAGTCACATGGTGGCTCACAGCTTTCTATAACTCTGACTCCAGAGGATCTGACACCTTCTTCCGACCTCCACCGGCACCAAGCACATATGTAATACACATACACCCAGGCAAAACACCCATATGCAAAAAATAAAAATAAATGTTTAAGTTAAAAAAGCAAAACTTATACGAGAGTTATGAGTGGTTGTGCATTGCTATGTGGGTGCTGGAAATCAAAAATACCAGGGTTTTCTGGAAGAGCAGCCAGAACTCTTAACTAGTGAGCATCTCTCCAGTCTTCAAAATAAATATCATTCTCAGCTTTGTTTTAAAATTCAAAATGAAAGATATGTAGGAAGGCAAGCACAACATGCAATTAAAGTTAACGTTCTAATGTTCTATTTGAAATTTTTGTTAAGCAGATTTTGGCTGCTCTTGTCACAAGTAACTGCAATGAAAGACATGTTCACCTGCTCCTCTATGGTGACCATTCTATCTCCTGAAGCCTCCCATGCACGGTGCTGTGGCCCTCAAGTGTACATAGTAATGTTATCATGAACAAATAAGCATAAAGGGGCAGTCCCCTGTCTCAGAGCTCAACACAGGCCAAAGGTCCTGGGTTATCTCTAGGGAGGTCATAGTTGTCTGGAGAAAGACACGCAGTCCCCTTAGTGTTTGTTACTCACTGTGTCACTTTTCTGTGATGAAGCACTATGACGAAGGCATCTTATAATTTACTTGGGTTTATGGTCCCAGAGGGATAAGAATCCATCATGGATAAGGAACCCTAGCAGCAAGCAGGAAGTGGAGGACGTATATCTTCAAATCCAAGCCCGAAGCAGAGGGAGAGCAGGAAGTGGGGCAAGACTAAAAACTCTTTAGTCTTTTTTTTTTTTTTAAACACTTTTATTTATTTATTTATTTGCCTTGTTGTTTTGCCTGGAACTGGAACTACAGACAGCCGTCAGCTGCCATGTGGGTGCTGGGAACCGAACCCGGGTCCTCTGGAAGAGCAGACGGTGCTCCCAACCGCTGAGCCATCTCTCCAGCCCCGACTAAAAGCTCTTATCTCTAGTCATGAATAGCTGTAGCCGGGAGCTTTTCTGACATGTCTGGGCCCTAGGTCAGGTCCTGTAGCTGCTTATAAAACAATTATTCAGAGGCTTAATTACAGACTGTTATGGCTCAGACTTATCACCAACTAGTTCTTCTAACTTAACACAACCCATTTCTATTAATGTATGTATTAGCATGTGTTCTGTGGCTTTACCTGTGTTCTACTACATCTTCCTTTTGGGGCAGCAGCCTGCAGCTTCTCCCCTGACTCTACCCTCCTTGTCCTAACCTCTGCTTGGATTTCCCACCTGCCTCTAAGCTGCCTCGCCATAAGCTAAGACAGCTTCTTTATTAACAAATGGTAATGAAGCATATTCACAGTATACAGAAAGATATCCCACATCATATACCCTCTAGCAAGGCTGCACCTCTTAAAGTTGCCACAACCTCCCAAACAGCACCACCAACTGGAGACTAAGGCTTCAGATATCCATGCCTGTGAGGGACATTCCTCATCCAAACCACTGTACTGGCCCTGCCTCTGGTATTGTACAATGACCAAAAAAACCTTGCTATAGGAACCCTATTCTCACTTACTGGACATACCTTTCTTCTGACTCAGTAGAAGGTAATGCCAATCCTCAGTGTTTAAAACAAGCCATGCTAGTAGGTGAGGGGTGGGGATAAAAGGTGAAACACACGGGAAAGTTGGGTTGATCATTAGGAGGAATTTGGTTATGCTAAACAATACCTTTGACCTCTTGTTTGTCTCAGCGTGATACTTAACTCTCTGGAGGACAAGATTTTCTGAATCTTAACTACCTGTGTGACATTGAAAAGCAGAAGGATAATGTTTTGGTTTTCTTTCAGTTTGGTTTATTTTTACAACTTTGATTGTTCACTATGAGACAGGGCCTCATGTAGATAAGACTTGCCTCAAACTGGCTACATAGTGAAGGATGGCCTTGAACTCCTTATCCTCCTTCCTGCCTCTCACTCCTGAGTGCTGGGATCTCCATCATGCCCTGTATGTGGTGCTGGGGATAAAATCTGGAGTTTAATGTGTGCTGGGCAAACATGCTATCATGGACTATAGCCTTATTCCTGATTAGATTTAAGACATGGGTACATGTATGTGTGTATATGTATGTATGTATGTATGTTTGTATGTAGTCCAGGCTGGCCTGGAACTCACCATGTAACCCTGTTAGACTCAAACTCATGATTGTCCTGCTTCTTCCCTGTGATACCACACCCAGTTTGAGAGATATTTCAATGAGACCATTTTATTGTTACTAGTAGAATGATAATTGAATGAAAAAAAAAATAAGGAAGGTCATGACTGCTCCCAGATATGGTAGGGGAGAAGGTTTATTGTAGATAAAAGGGAGAGCACAGCCAGAGGCAGGGACATCTGGAAGAGTCCAGAGTGGACATGGGGAACCAGGAGGCCAGGAGAGTAAGGGGTAGACAAAAGGACCAGGTACCAGTATGGAGTATGTAGGGAAGGGCAGCCCAGATTTTGGGCTGCAGGGTTCAGAGTAGGATGTGTGGCATGTCAGCCAGACCTAGTAACAAGTGGGATGCTGGGAGAATCTGGCATATTTTATATGTTAAATAGGCACCTCAGTTAGTTCGCCCTGGGTTTGAGTCCTAACTGTAACAAGTGGCCCCAAACTATTTATTTTACATCATAGACTTCTTGATAAGCTGAAGGTGCAATGTGTGCCCTGGGGAAGTCTTTGGGAGATTGCCACTTACGCTGCCCTCAGAAGACAGGCTGTGCCTGGGTGTGACCACAGGTGTGGAATGATGGCTGGCCTTGGAGGATTGCAGCATGCTGTCATTTCCTACCTGTAGAGCAAAGACTCTTTCTCAGTTTTTCCTACCTAGCCATTTCCAGGAATTCTGGGTTGGGGCTAAAGAAGAAACTGGCCAAAGGGCATAGGTCAGAGATGTGAGCTGGAGAAGAGGGGCTGGGGGTGAGGGGAGCATGTTCTCATTGTATCATTATTTCCCTTTAAATGCTAACTTTATTCATTATCACTCAGGGTTCTGGGGCTAAATCCAGACTCTTTCTCACTTTATGCCAGGCAGGTACTGAGCCTGTAAGCTCCCGCCCTGCCCCTCTCGAAAGCCTTTGAAAATCAGCTTGAGTTTGCTGTTCAGATCTAGCAAATATTTATCAAGCACCTACTTTTGTTGGGGGTAGGTAGAGTGAGGGTGTTGTAAAAGCCAGGGCCTTGCCCATGCTAAACACATGCCCTACCAATAATACAATAGTCAACCTTAGCCTGAGCACAGCATGTATGTTCTTTCTTTTTGTTTGTTTTTCAAAACAGGGTTTCTCTATATAGCCTTGGCTGTCCTGGACCGTGCTCTGTAATCCAGGCTGGCCTCAGACTCACAGAGATCCACCTGCCTCTGCCTCCTGTGCTGGGATTAAAGGCATGTGCCAACACCACCCAGCTAGCAAAATACTCAAGTACTGTCTGACTCAACTCTCACAACAGATGTGTTTATTACTATGTACTAAGGTGTAATTTGGAAACATAACTGGGGGGGCAGTAGGATTGGTCAAGGGGGTAAAGGCACCTGCTGCCTGGCAACCTGAGTTCTATCTCTTCTAGGACCCAAGTGACAGTAGGAGAGAACTGACTGCCACAAATTGTCCTCTGACCTCAACATGCATCACATGGCATGTGTGTACCCATACACGCACCCATTAAATAAATAAAATCTATAATAATAACAATAAAAAGGACAGGACTAGAGATGCTCAGCATTTTACTATACATGCTAGTCTTGACCCCAGTACATTGGGGAGATTACAAGCACTTGTATAACTCCAGCTCTGGGGGGCCCAACACCTTCTTCTGTCAAAGATTACCTGTATGCTTTTGACACAGTCACACATGCAGGCATACACATGCTCAGGCACACACACATACACAGAGGCAGGTATCACGTGATGCTGCAGGATTTAAGGCTAATCCACTCACTCAGCTCCCCACAAATTGTGTCTCAGGTTTCCAAAGTGTAGGTGGTACCGCCTATGCCTGCTCTTTCTAGGAGACTAGTTCACTGCTACTATAAATATGCACTGAAACAAGTCACACTCAAAAATAAAACAACAACAGGGTTTGTTTTCAACTTTAAGGGCAAAAGAACAGGTCTTCAATAACATATTTGTCCATACATCAGTTCACAGATAAATTTAGAGCATCATCGCCCTTGTGTAGATCATGTGTCATAGTAATATGTATGTATTTTTTTAAAAATCAGGTCGGCTAGAAGATCAATATATAATTCGATTTATGAAAGAAAAGCTCAAGTCTATGCCTTGTAGGAACCAAGGTTACATTCTGGATGGATTCCCAAAGACCTATGATCAAGCAAAAGACCTGTTCAATCGTAAGTGTGGGTGCTCTCTCAACTTTGCTGGTCTATACTCTTATAAATTGGAAACAGTATTTTGTTTGGTTTGGTTTTCCTGTGTAACAGCTTTAGCTGTCCTGAAACTCACTTTTTAGACCAGGCTGCCTTGAACTCACAGAGATCTGCAAGCTGGCCTCTGCAACCCAAGTGTGCCACCACTGCCCAACTAAATCTGTGCCTTGAATTTACTTTGTTTTTATTTATTTATTTTGCATCCTACTATTTGATTAAATGACTTACTTTTTTGTTTGTTTGTTTTGTTTTGTTTTTTTTCCAAGTCAGGGTTTCTACACATAGCCCTGGCTGTCCTAAAACTCAGAGATGCACCTGCCTCTGCCTCCTGAGTGCTAGGATTAAAAGTATGCACCACCACCTCCTGGTTGTTTTTCTTTTTTGATACTGGGTCTCATGTAACCCAGACTGGCCTTAAAATCACCATGCCACAGTTTTAGTCTGTGAATGTTCCAGGCCCCACCTGCATGTGTAATTACAAACTGCTTATTCTCCTGTGAATGATGTGCTTAGCTTTGTCCTGCTGTCAGCAAATTATTATTTTTAATAACTTATTTAACTTTATTTATGTGCACTGGTGCAAGGATGTCAGATCCCCTGGAACAGGAGTTATAGACAATTGTGAGCTGGCATGTAGGTGATGGGAATTGAACCCAAGTCCTCTGTGAGAGTAGCCATCTCTCCAGCCCCCCTCCCTTTAAAAACTAGTATTTCATTGTCTATATGTACCATATTTTTTATTGGTTCGTCTGTCAATAGGTATTTGGGTTATAAGACTACTTCTAAACTCAATATTCTGTTTATGGGTAGTTTCCATTAATGATTTCTAGTTAAAATATGATGGCTGGGGAGACAGCTCAGTCCTAAAATGCTTTCCAGGCCACATAAGCATGAGCACTGGGTTAATTCCCAACCCCGAGCTGAGCATGCTGGCCTGTGCCTGTAACCCTACCTCCCAGGAGTATACAGCCCCTGAAGCCTCATGACCAGCCAGTCTAGCCAAATCAGTGAGTTCTAGATTCCATGAAAGACCCTGTCCCCCAGAATAAGGTAAGAAGTGTTGAAGAAGACTCCTGGACTATACCTCATGCTTCCACATAAATTTACACACAACAGCACACATGTATGCACACATATAAACATTCATACCTTATATGACACCGGAAGCCAGGTCTGCATGGATATGCCTGTAATCTCAGTGCTGGCGTGGAAGAGGCAGGAAGTTTACAAGTTTAAAGCTAGCCGGCCTATATCATGAGCAGCAGAGGCAGAATTGCTGTGAACTCAAATCTAGCCTATGCTTCAAAGTGAACCTTGTCTCAAAAGCAAAAAAATGCTTTTTTTCTAATTACAAAGCAATATTTGGACTTTATTGTGACCCCTAGTGATATGTTAAAAAGCATAACTATACATATTTTTGTTTTACTAGAGGAAGATGAAGAGGAAGAAGAAGAAATCAGAGGCAAAATGTTTCCCTTTGATAGATTAACTACACCTGGTAAGTTGAAAATATTTCTTCAAGGTCACATTTATGTGTATGCGTTGGGGATAGTGGGGTGGGAAGGTGAGGTTGTGAGCACATGTGTTTAGGGACCCTTAGAGTCTAGCAGTGTGAATTCCCAGGCGCTAGAGATAGAAGCAGTTCTGAGCTGCCCTGTGTAGGTGCTGAGAACCATGCTCTCTATTTGGGGGTGGGGCGAGGTTGTTTGTGTCTAGAGACAGAGTCTGTTTATGACATGTAGAGTCTGTGTAGTCCTGGTTGTCATGGAACTTAAAATGTAGACCAGGCTGACCTTGAACTCACAGAGATCTTCCTGCCTCTGGCTCCCAAGCCCTGGGACTAACAGTGTCCCACCCAGCCAGGTCCAACAAGCATTCTTAACTGCTGAGTCATTTCTCTTGCTCAGGGATGAGTATTGTGGGCTCTGAAACCAGTGGTAGAAACACCAAATGTCTAAAAGATGGTTTTTCTCAAGTATCTCCTTCATGTAGATATACACTTTAGAAAACCAATGATGTTAATTGCTTTAATTAAAAAAAAAAAAACCAACCAAACAACAACAACAAAAAGTAAAAAACAAAAAACAGGACTGCCTGGTTTAGGATTGGGAAATACTTCAAAGGAATTCATTTTGCAAAATTGATGGTAGAAACTATGCTGTCACCATGGCAACTGGATTAAAGTGCAAGTTCATAACGTGTCATGCACTGAGCATAATGAAACCTCCCTGAGGGTTGGAAGGATGGCTCAGCAGTTAAGACTTGATGGTAGTTTGAATGAGAATGTCCCTCCCAGACTCATGCATTTGAACACTTGGTCTCAAGTTGGTGGTGCTGTCTGGGGAGGTGTGACTAGTTTGGAGAAAGTATGTGACTGGAGTCAGGCTTTAAGAGTCTGGGGGAAAGGGGAGCTGGGGGAGAGGGGAGCTGGGGGAGAGAGACTGGGAGGGAGAGAGAGGAGAAACTGGAATGTAATATATGAGAAAATAATAATAATAATAATAATAATAATAATAATAATAATAATGGTTTTAAAGGCCCACATCATTTCTAGTTTGTTCTCTCTCTGCTCTTTGCTCAAATGCAGTTCAAGCTGTGAACTAGAGGCTTGCTGCTTCAGACTCTGTGTCCACGGTAGTGATAGGCTCTTATCCCTCCGGAACCATAAGCCCAAATAAACCCTTGCTTCCAGAAGTTGCCTTGGCCACGGTGTTTATCTCAGCAGCAGACTCTTGCTGCTCCTTCAGAGGATCCGGGTTTGGCATCCACTTTGGTTGGCTCACTCCAGCTCTAGTGGATACAGTACTCTAATCTGGTCTCTGATCACCACACACACATGGCATACATACTGGCACGTGCATAACTAAAAAACAAAAAGAAATCTTGAAAACAACAAAAAGAAAAAACATCTAGAAAAACAACAAAACCTTACTGAATCAACCCTAGCCTGTGGGGAAGTCATTACCAAAGCATGCCACGCCTCATCCAGGAGAGAAAGCCTAGAGACGTGATTGTCACAGGGTTAGACATTTTCTGCTTAACACTATCTGCTGCTTTTATAGGAAGAGAGGTAGGAGGGAGAGACAAAAGAAAATAGATACTGCAAACTCTCATTTAGGCTTCTAGTGTCTGGAATTGTGAGATCTGTGTGCATTTCTCCTTCAGGAAAGGTGACAAAATAACCCAGCCTGTCAGGCCTTTGTCAGCAATGTAAGGTCTCAACTGGCGACCAAATATGTTGTTTATCTGTGGCCATCCATCCCTACAGTGGGGTGCTGATCTCAGGCTTTTTCCCTCTCCCCAGAATTTGTGTGTGGTCTGGATGCCTCTGATGACTTTTTGAAGGAGCGGGTAATGAACCTCCCTGAGAGCATCGTGGCGGGAACTCACTACAGCCAGGACCGATTCCTTCGGTCTCTCAGCAACTACCGGGACATCAATACCGATGACGAGACGGTCTTTAACTACTTTGACGAAATTGAAATCCACCCAATACATATTGGTATGACGTGACCTTAGAGATCCCAGCAAACCCTGATGCACATGGGACTTGGATTGTAGGGCTGAGGGAGGCCCGGATATAAAATGTGTCTGACAGAGCTCAGGAAGCCACTGGGTCAAGGGAGCACTCCTCCAGGACAGCCACTTCACCTGGGGGTAGGGTGTCGGGATGTTATTATTATACAGCAATGCAGGAGTAGGTCACAGGACTGAATGTCAGTCTGGCCTGTTCCTGCAAAGAAGTGTGTGTTGGCTTCTGGCTGCTTTGAGCATCCCCGGTTCCTTGGGGAGGCTCTGTCCCTCCCGATGCATTGCCAGGCACTGGTGCCCAGCATAGACTTCCCAAGGCTTTTAAGTTTGGTCAGCTCACCCCATAGCAGCTACCCTCAGAAATTTGCACACAGGAAGTACTTAGGGAGCAATACAACCTAGCTTCGTCTTCTTCTTTTGTATAGTTCCAGATCCTGGAACACATAACAATCTGGTACCCCTTGACTGGGTGAACCCTTGAGTTCCCACTTGGCTTTCTGGATCTTGCCATGTCTTCTGGGGTTGAGGGGTGCCTCACAGTTTGAAGGGACAGTCTACGTGCCCCTTCTTCCTGTTTTCCACTCTGGTAATGATTGGGTTTGCCTCCACTTACATCTTCTTGTACGTCAGGCACATTTCACATGTGAAAGCTAAGGGCTCTTCCCCTCCATTTGTACTAAATTAGAGAACTATGGAAGAGCAATGGCTTTCAAAGAAATGGTCACTGTTGTCTTTCCCATAACATCCTCCAAATTATTCGTTAGCCACAGAAAAGACAGGAGGAATGAATGGGCGCCCCTGACTGCCCAGCTCCTGCCCTGTTCACTGCTCATCCACAGCATTGGCCTCATCTCCACACTAACAACAGGAGATGCTGTAAGAACAAGGAGAGAGACAGCCAGGTGAAGGGTGCCTCAGCCAGAAATGCGGGGCCTCTGAAGAGGGTCTGAACAGACCCTAGGAGAATGTTGGGTTCTCTCTCTCTGTCTCTGTCTCTCTCTCTCTGTCTTTCTCTCTGGACCTTCAGCCTCTATAGACCAGCATGCTTTTCCAGCTCTCTGGTAACCCCACTAGGGTCCAGTAGTTTCCAAGTTCCACTGCAAGTCACATTCAGAGCTGGACTGGACTCTGTTCCTGCCCCATACTCCAAGAAGGGCAACTATGTTAGGTGCCTACATCTATTTCCCATGAACAAGTATAGTCTCTAAAAAATAGAGCCCTTTCAAAGAGTTTTCCAGCCCTTAGTGACACAAAGGTTTTCAATACTCCTGAGATTCAGGGAGAAGGAAGTACAGTGATGTGAGCATGAAACACTGGTCATCTGGACAATTAACTGTCAGAGGTCGGGAAGGGAGGGGGTGGCAGATAAGACTTTATGCTCTTTGGTCTGTCAATGGTTTTTGTTCGAGGCCTCAGGCCTCTGGGCTTTCTCATTGGGCTTTGCTCTTTAAGGGCTTAGTTCTTCACATCCATGCAAGTTCAAAGCCAGCCAGGTTTATAGATCCAGACTCTGCCTCAAAAACATAATAAGACAAGCTGGGAAGTGATGGCACACAAGCCCTTAAGGCAGTCGAGAAGCAGAGGCTGGAGAATTTCTGAGTTGGAGGCCAGCCTGGACTACAGAGAGAGTTCCAGCATAGCCAGGGCTACACAAAGAAATGCTGTCTTGAAAAAATTTAAAAAACAAACAAACAAATCAAGATAAAATAAACCTGAAAGTACTCACCACCATTGTTCTCTGTGGACAGAGTATGAGATCCCGTTGAAGCATGTGTGGATCTTCTCTGGCCTCACATTAACATTTAGTCAGGCATCCTGGAATCTGGCCTGCATCACAGCTAAGTGGGTTAATGGCAGTGGTTGTTTAGAATGAGGAGATCATGGGAAGCCAGCTGTAATAGTTACACTTTAACCCAACACCCTCTCTGCCCTTTGCAGGCACTCACACTCACATGCACACATCTCTCCATCCCACACACATAATTAAAAATAAAATAAATATAAAAATGAAGTGGAAAGGCCCACATGATAGCAGGGAATCACGGGTACATAAACAGTGGGTAGGCATGGTGGTCCACCTGTAATTCCAGCTGTGGAAGGAGATTACCTAAGCAAGCAGGCTAGCTAGAGTGGCCCCTAGAGTGGACCACGCCTTGATAAGGTCAAGAGCAATTAAGGAAGACTCCCCAGGTCAACCTCAGGCTTCTACATGCATGTGCGCATACGTTTTTGTGCATCTACAACATATGTGTGCCCACATTCATGGAACATGCATACATATACACATACTATGTACATAGACAAAAACAAAAACAGATCCAGACTATAGTACAGTTCATTTCCTCATCCATCCATGCAGATCGATGATGACTTCCAGAACTTAGAAAGAACATAAGTATTGTGTGCTTGTATTCACAACATGCAGGACAGAGGCCTAGTAGCTATCTATGTAGTAGATGCCATTTTACTTAAGACCAGTTAGTGAGATACTACTGCAAACAGAAAAAAACTGTAAGAGCCAAGCCCAAATCCTCCCACCTGACTCTCAAGATTCCATTGTAATTGACGTTGAGAAATGAAACTCCAAACCTTACTGCCAACTGGAAAATGCAAATTTATGTGACCATTTCTCACACACGCATGTAGAGTGTCTTTTCTAATCACATACATATCTAGAATCTATATGTAGATCTCCTCTCTTCTGGCATTTAAAGATGTAGGAAAACTTGAAGATGCCCAGAACAGACTTGCTATCAAACAGCTCATCAAAGAGATTGGGGAGCCTCGGAATTACGGCTTAACAGATGAAGAAAAGGCAGAAGTGGAGAAGAAGGCTGCAGAGGATCGCCTGGCCAAGGAGGCTGCGGAGACAGCGGAACGAGAACACAAAGAGGCCATGGAGATGGCAGAGAAGATAGCCCGCTGGGAGGAGTGGGTGAGCATGCGCACGTGGAAGAGTGGGGTTGGGAGGCCAGCAGAGAGATGCTCCGGACAGCTTTACTTTTGTCACGTGTGCTATTTAAAGAAGGCATCCACAGCAATAAGCAGCTGTTGCCATCAGAAGTCATAGTATGGGCTGCAGATTACTCAGTGGGTAAGAACACAGCTGTTCTTCCAGACCAGCCAGGTTTGAGTTCCAGCATTCTCATGTCAGCTCACAACTGTCTGTAACTCTAGTTCCAGAGAATCTGATGTCCTCTTTTAGTTTCTGTGGACACTGACACATGGTACATAGACATACATCAGATATACTCACAATAAAATAATAAAATTATTACAGGCAATATTACTGTACATATGAATGTGTAACATTATGTTGCTAGGTGACCCTGTGATTTGACTCTCCTTTAGCTGTCTATTGGTCTAGTCTAGGCAGGCACTTTACTCTCTATTGGTCTAGCCTAATCAGGCACCTACCTCACTCTGCTCATTCCTCAAAACCCCAATTCGAGTGGTTCTGCTTCCAAACATAGCGCTCAAATCTGGCTCTCCATTTCTGGTCAGGATCAGTTTTTGTTTGTTTGGATATAGGGTCTCACCCTGTAGTCCATGCTGGCCTCTTGTGCACTATGTAGTCCAGATTGGTCTCAAATTCATGGTAATCTTCCTGCCTCACGCTTCCAATTGCTTGGCATTATAGTTGTGAGCCACAACATCTGGTCAGTGCTTCTTGCTAGATTTACAAGGTCAACCCTTGCTGTCCCCAATCTGTTTCCACACTCGCAGCAGGCTTTCTCTGTACCACCAGTCCCCAAATAACGACAGACTCTTTATTAATTATGAAAGTTCAGCCTTAGCTTAAATTTGTTTCTAACTAGCTTTTATAACAACCTATTCCTATTAATCTACAGTATGTCATGTGGCTTGTGGTTTTTACCTTTCCTCCTGCAGGTCCTGATTCTTCTGGATCTGGCTAGTGACTCTTCCCTAACCCTCTCTTTCCCCGGAAGTCCTGCTTAACCTCTTCTTGCCTAACTATTGGCCATTCAGCTCTTTATTAAGCCAATCACAGTGACACATTTCACACTGTGTAAAGAAATATCCCGCAACATTCACCCCTTTTGTCTAAATAAAAGGGAAAGGTTTTAACTTTAACATAATAAAACTATAAAGCGGGGCTGGAGAGATGTCTCAGTGGTTAAGAGCACTGACTGCTTCTTTCAGAGGATCTGGGTTTGATTCCCAGCACCCACATGGCAGCTCACAATTGTCTCTCATTCCACTTCTAGAGGATCCAAGACCTTCACACAGATATATATGCAAGCAAACCACCAATGCACATAAAAATAAAAATAAATCATTTTAAAAAATAAAACTACAAAGTGTAAGAACAATTATTAGATAAGAATGACATTCACAATGTCCAGTCCATTTGTATTAGGTAAATTCAGAGAAAATACTCCATTTTCTATCCTCTCTTTATGAGTCCAAAGTTTTATATTTAACTTGCTTTCTGTCATGACTAAAGGAAATTGTAACTATAACTATCAAATTTTTAACCCCACTCCAAAGGCCCAAGAAGGATGTATTACCTGAGTAAACAGGAGGTGCAGAAATGACAGAAACAGCCAGCTACCTGAACAGTCACCCAACGTTCCTCTGTAATCTACAGGCCTAGAACAGCTGACAGACTTTTCTGTGAAGCAAGAATTTTTGAAGGACTGTCCTATCCTGCCTTGGCAAAGTTTGGGAGTTGCTTTCTTTTATGCCCTATGTCCAGGACAGATACTGTTAGCAGTTGAGGCAAGCTCCGTTTCTTGCCCACATTGCTAGCTTTTGCCACAAAGAAAGCAAAACATATGAAGGGTCTTCAATACACATCATCCTTTTTTGAAGTAGATTGGTGCTGTCAGGAGCAGGCATTTCTCACTGTCATGAAAAGCCTTATTGTATTTTTTAAATTTTAAAATAAAATCTGTAGGTCTTTGAAAATCACCTATCTAAAATATATCTCTGTATGACCTTGAAAACATACCTAACATGACTACATAAGTTTCATTGTTATATATGACCACATATTACCCTGTATTTATTATCCTAAATAGTTTTCAAAGACTAAAACTTTTACATTTTTAAATGAGCTGTATAGGTACAATACCTTAAACAAGAATAAAAACATATATACAGTCTAATAAAAAGAACTTTAAATTTGTATCAATATACATAAACATATACATAAACTCATACCAATGTAAAATATTAGAGACTAGTGGTTATTCAAAAGTAGACTCAACAATCCACACTTTTATCCCATATTTCTATACTATATACTCCTTTCCCAATCAGAAATAGATCCTTGGAGCTAATCTCCTTTGTTTAGTTTTTTTCTGACCATTACCAATAGCAGTTTGTAACCAACCTCCCTAAACAATGACAAACATCTATAACCCACCAAATGATCAAAATCCACCTACTCTACCCTTGGGAAATGGGCATCATGCTCTCTAGACTGCTTCTTGTTGTCTGGGGGCAATAGCACCTTTGGGGAATCCTGAGAAAAATAGGATGATGGTCAAGTCCTGGCAGAGCTAGTCATGACATTTGTTGTCCAGTCTCTGTGCAATGGCAAAGCACAAAGCTTATCTGTGGTCCTAGCTAGAATAGTCTGTGAGGCTGGACCATCTCAGCCAGTGTCCTTGAAGCTGTCTGGATACAAAACTCTGAAGAAACTGCAACAGAAACACTCTGACAGGCTGGATCACCCGGGCCCCTTGTTTTCATTTGTATGTAGTTGTAGGGTTTTTTGTTTTGTTTTTGTTTTTAACTCTTTGCTCTTTGAGGGGCCCACCACTCAGCTCCCAAATGAATAGATAGAGCCTTATTTTTACTTATGAATGCCCAGTCTTAACTTGGCTTATTTCTAGGTCAGATTTTGTTAACCTAAATTATCCCACCTACCTTTGCCTCTGGGCTTTTGCCTTTATCTATTCTATACACCTTTCTTTCTGTTCTACTCCATGGCTAGTTGTGTATCTGGGTGGCTGACCCCTGGTGTCCTTCTCTCCTTTTTCTTGCTCTCCCTCTTCTTCTCTCTTATTTATTCTGTCTGCCAGCCACACCTATTCTCTCTCCTGCCTAACTGTTGTCCATTCAGCTCTTTATTAAACCAATCAAGTGTTCTAGACAGGTAAAGTAACACAGCTTTACAGAGTTAAACAAATGCAACAGGAAAGAATGCAATACATCTTTGCATCATTAAACAAATATTCCACTGCATAAAAGAATGTGACACATCTTTAATATTCTACAACATCTGGTCCTCCTGCTCTGAAAACACACAAACTTTCAAAGGTAATATACACATCTGTATTATACAAGTATGGACTATGTGTTATATACAAGCCAGCCAAAGATATGTTTGAGCAGGTAAAATCTACATCACCTGTCTTGTAGTTTTCCTAGATTTATATATATTTTTAATATCTGTAGTGAAGATTTTCAGGAGGTCTCCTCTGATCAAACCCGAGTCTCTTTAATCTTGAACAAATCCACAGTGCTAGTCACTGTGGCCCACAAGGTCCAATATGACCTATCTGCTTCTAATATTCCCATTTCAAACAAAGCAGCCTTCCCACATCTTCCTCATTTGCCTAAACTCTTTGCTAAGGAGATACTTTCTTACTACCATATGTGAAATACCAACTCTGGCCTCTTCCCCTAGCATGCTGTAACTCCCTCTATGCTTCTTTTATCTTTACATTTATTATGACTGATGTGCTTTAGATTTCATGGACTTATGTCTTCTTGCCTTTTCCTGGCACAGAGAACGTGGGCTGTGTGAGCACTGCCATGTCTTTGTTGTTCTTGCACTTCTTTGAGCAGAGCCTGACATCTGTCAGACACTCAGGAAGTACTGAGGAAGGAAGCGGGGAGGAAGGCAAGCTCTTTGCACACACCTTTGGTGACTGGACACCGACAGGGTTGAATCTTTTGTTTTTATGTGTATGGGTGTTTTGTTTGCCCATATGTCTGTGCATCACATGCATGCAGAGCCTGCAGAGGCCAAAAGAGGATGTTGGGTCCCCTGGAACTAGAGTTACAGACAGTTGTGAGCCACTCTGTAGGTGCTAGGACTGGAACCCAGGTACCATAGAAGAGCAGCCAGTGCTCTTAACCACTGAGCCATACATATTTCCAGTCCAGGAACTGTGTCTTTACATCATGCTTTATTCAAAGTATTAGAGATCTGAGAAGACAACAAGCTAACAGTTTTTAAAAGGGTGCTGAGGGATGGCTCAGAAAGGGAAAAATATGTACTGCATAGCTCTGATGCCTTGGGACCAATTGACCTGGGTTCAATCTGAGAGCCCCTGAGAAATAGCTCTCCGAGTAAAGAGAGACACAGGGTGGGAGGGGTGGGGTGATGGAACTACCTTACATGTCACAATCAGTCAGCAAATTATATAGAGTGAAGGGGGGTGCATTCTGTCCCTTGGAGCTCAGTTATGCCCTTCTGGTCAGATGGCCAACACATTTCTTAGACCTATGAGGTATGTGCCTCTCGTCACTACCCCTTGTGTTCTTTGATCATTCTATGAATGTTCTGGCCCAAACTTGTTGAAACACTTAGTCCAGTTAGTGGCTGCTGATGTTTGTACACCTACAGAGCCATCAGGGTTGGGGAGAAGATGGCTAACACATCATTAATAGTATGTACATTCTGTGATTTGAATGAAAAAAAGGCCCCCCTAGGCATATATGTTCACATGCATAGCCCCAGTTGATGAACTGTTTGGTGAGAATTAGAAGGTGTGTCCTTGTTGGAGGAGGTGAGTCACTGAGGGTGGACTTTGAGGTTTCAAAAGACCATGCCAGGCCTCTGACACTATAAGCAAGCCCTACTTATGGAGTTTGTGACCTCTAGGAAAAGATCAGAGGCTCAATTGCTTATAATTAAAAGATTTATTGATTAACGAACACCCTGCTAGCAATTTACCAGTTGCTACCAGGATGAACAGTCTCTGAGCCAAATTTGAGACTGCCATGTAGGAGAGGTATGGGGAAAAACTGTTAACAGGGAAAACCACACAAAGATCTTCAGTATCTATGCAAACAAGCCAGACTGTTCTCTTCTGCCAAGGTACGTGCTTAAGGCAACATAAGCAAGTTACAGAAGCAAAAAACAAGTGGTTAATCATATCATAATGAGTAGTCATGACTGTACATTTTGGGGTGGGGATCACTGAATCAGGGTCACTGGGAACTTATCTTTCAGGGACTGGAGTCAGAAACAAACTGTCAGTGTGTATCAAGATGGATGCCTAGCATGAAATGGAGCGTCTTTAGCCATCACCCCTCAATTAGATGCTTTCTTTTATAAGAGTTGCCTTGGTCATGGTGACTCTTTATAGCAGTCAAACAGTAACAGCTATTAGTAACACATATGAAAACTCCTTTCTACATTGTAGAATTCAAGTGTGTCTTCACAACGCATTTCCTCAGCTATCGTGCCTATCCTTTGTAACTTTGAAGGACTGATTTAATCTCCATAGCCTAAAGTTGTTGAGTAAGATTAGACATGATTGAAGTTTTTGTACTCATTTCTAAACTATCTCTGTGCAAGACTGTATTAGTTGATGTTCAATTGCTGTGATGAAACACCATGACCAAGACTTATAGAAGGAAGGCTTTATTTAGGCTATGGTTCCAGAGGGCTACTGTTGGGTTTCTATTGCTGTGATAAAACACCATGACTTTGGGAGGAAAGGGTTCCACACCACAGTCCATCATTGCAGAAACTCATCACAGGCACCTAGAGGCAGGAACTGATGCAAAGACCATTGTTATTTACTGGCTTACTCCTATGGCTTGCTCAACCTGCTTTCTAATAGCACCCAGGACCACGCCCCCGGGGTAAAGTTACCTACAGTGTGCTGGGCCCTTCCACATCAATCATCAATGAAGAAAATGTAGCACACACAGGTCAATCTGGTAGGAGCACTCTCTCAACTGAAGTTCTCAGTTCCGTAATGACTTAAGTTCCTGTCAAACTGGCATAAACTCAGTTAGCATAGTGAGGGTCCATACTGGTGGAGGCAGCATGCTATCATGTGCTTGACCTAGCAGCAGGAGATTTGAAAGCTGAGAGTTGAGAGCTCATGTTCCAGAAGGAAGCTGAGAAAGCAAATTCAAAATGAAGTTAAGGCTTTGCGTCCTCCATTAAGGTCCTTCCTCCTAAACCTCCCAAGTAGCATTACCAGCTGGGGACAAAGTGTCAAACACCCAAGACTATAGGGAACAGCTCATTCAAACCACCACAAAGGGTAAGCTGGTTCACACATTCTCTGCAGGCCTGAGTCCCTGCACTCCCTGCTTTCACATCAAGACTATAAACAAAGGCTAATCTGACCTTAACCATTTCTCTGACAGATCTGCCTATGCTTGTTAGGAATTTAAGGATTTTCTTTTCCTCACGTTGTACATTTTCTCTGTGGGTATGTGCACTGTACCTTTCTCTTATTTTCTAAGAACTCCTCATAAAGAATTGCAGGCTTCCTGAACAGAGAAATGGGACCCCTGAGGCTCTTTTACAGGACACAGTGTACTGTGTACTATGTACTATGTACCAGCACCATCTCTGGGGACTTTTCTTCAAAGTCAGAGTGACTGATATCATGAGAGCAGAGCCTATTATTTATTCTTGGCTACTTTGTCTCACACAATGAGGTGATTTATATTCTGACTGGGTGCTTTAATATATTAGTGAAGGTAGAAAAAAAAAGGCTGACATGGGAGGGGAGGAAATAGCGTTGCAGGAGATGTAATGAAGTTGCACATACACTCAAGGACACAAACCAGCCCCTGGAACTATTTCCTGTTTTTCTTCTCCTTGGCTCTTGGGGGCTCCTTCCACAAAAGTTGTAATATTCAGAAATTTCTAGCTGGGCTTAGCCCTGAAGCCCAGACCAGTAGTCCCAAATAATCACACAAAGGCTTACATTAATTACAAGCTATGGCTTAGGCTCATTACTTGCTAACTCTTATACTTTAAGTTTACCTATATTTCTATTTATGCTTAGCCACCTTTTTGCTCAGCGCAGCATTCACATCCTGCCTCCTCTGCATCTCACTGGCATCTGCTGTTCTGCTCTTCTACTCAGAATTCTCCTAGTCTACTTGCCCTACCTCTACTTCCTTCCTTTCTAGCTACTTGACCAATCAGCATTTTATTAAGCCAATGAGAGTGACAAATACTTACAATGTACAAAAGCATAGTCTCACATTTCCCCTTTTTTTTCTTTTTAAAATAAGAACTCCAAATCTAATCTTTGTATAGCTTTTTTCCAGACCATTATCTATAACAACTTGTAACCAACAATATAGACAAAGACAAATATCCATAATCCACTTTTGGGAATGTGAGCGTAGTTCTCTAGATTTCTTCCTGCTGATTGTGACTGCTGGTAATCTAATGGGGATCCTGAGGAAATTCAGGATTGTGGTCAAGTCCTCATTGAAGTATTTTGTGAAGCTGGGTCATCTCAGCCAGTCTCCTCAAAGCTATTCTAGATGCAGAGCTCAGAGGAAACTGCAACAGAAGTGCTCTGAAATGCTGGATCAGCGGGGCCATCCAATCCCATTGAAGGTTTTTCAGGGAGTCTTCCTCTGTGAAACCTTATTTTCTTTAACCCAGTGTGAATCCATAGCCTCTCATTTTAGGTGAAAATAAAAAGAAAACCTCTTCTCCAAAGTAATGTATCATTTGACTTCCATCTTGTAGTCAAGGCATTTACAAATCTATAGGTTGTATTGATCTAGCAGCACTTATAATCAAATGTCTCCTAGCAACTCTGCTCCTTTCTCAGCAGTCAGACAATTCAGAGACAACATACCATGCAGTATCCAGGCTCTCTGTGTATTTTCCATCTTTACATTGCTTACTATTATTTACTCTATTTCTTTTTTAAGGGCTTCCTCCATCCTTTTTTCTTTTCTCTCCCAATCCTACATACACTTTAAAACTTTAAAACGTTTAGAAGGTTTTTGTTGTGTTTTGTTTTTTTGTCTGAATCTGTCTTTACTGTT
>PVIH01019062.1:0-36536 GCA_004025045.1 Sigmodon hispidus | reverse complement strand
CCAGGCACCCAGGCACCCAACCACCCAGCCACCCAGCCACGTAGCCACCCAGGCACCTAGGCACCCAGATACCCAGCTAGCTATGGAATAAGAAGAAAAGAAAGATATATAGAACAAAGAAGGGCTGGAGAGGTGGCTCAGAGGTTAAGAGCACTGGCTGTTCTTCCAGAGGACCAGGGTTCAATTCCCAGCATGGTGGCTCACAACCATCTATGATGACATCTGATACCCTCTTCTGTATACTGTATACATAATAAATAAATAAATAAATCTTTAAAAAAAAAAACAAGGAAAGTCAAAAGGCCCAGAGGCAGCTGTAGTTAAAGAGAAATGGGATAATTTAAGTTAGGAAAGCTGGCTGGGCATTCATAAGTAAGTGTAAGTCTCCATGTATTTATTTGGGAATTGGGTGGTAGACCCCCCAAAAGTAAAAAGAAAAAACCCTACATTTTATAATCAAATGCACTTTTTTATTTTATTTTCAATGATGTGTGGGAATATGCACATTCTTACAGATGCCAGTTGGAGCTGGAGTACAGGCAGTTGTGAGCCATACATGTGATGTGGGTATTAGGAACAGAACTTGGGTTCTCTCAGAGCAGCAAATACTCTTAACCGCTGAGCCATCTCTCCAGCATTTATAAACGTCTAAAAGTCAGTATTGGGAACATAGATGAGAAAAATAAGTTAGTTAATACAGCAAACAGCATTTGAATATCTATGTTTTAGTCAATTTACATGCAAAGGTATAACCATCCCATATTTTCTTTTTTTAAAAAAAAAAAACTTTATTTATTTATTTGCCTTGATGTTTACCTGGAACTGGAACTACAGACAATTGTGAGCTGCCATGTGGATGCTGGGAATTGAACTTAGGTCCTCTGGAAGAGCCCACCATCTCATATTTTTAAGCACAGTTGTTCACTGCAATAGCTTTTGCTAACTTTCTCCCTTTGTTTTTCTGAGTTGACCCAACTAGTGAATTACAGTGAGATTTGTTTCTGTTTCCTCTTAGTGAGACATGTAGCCCATGCTGCCTTTGGATTCCCTGTACTGTTGATAATCCCTTTCAACTCCTGGTCCTCCCAAGTGCTAGGGTTAAAGGAAGGAGGGAGGCACCATACCTGGCTCTATAATAAGCTCTTAGAGGTTATATGTGTGGTTGGTTATTGTCAGCATGATTCATTTCAGAGAAATAAAACGGCCTAAGGCTGATGAGGTAGAAAGCCACTAACCTGAGCAGGATAGAATACACAGCCTCTACCCTCAGGGACTCCTTTTCAATGCTCCTGGTAACCACAAAGGGACAGGTGATGCTCATGTCCAAATTCCCAGAGCCTAGCGTGGGGTCTGTTAGGTTCTAAGGCCTCACGGTCAGCTATGAATAGTCACTTCTGCAGCAAACAGATTGCGTGTTTTCCCAGGAAGCAAAGAGAAAGGAGCGATTAGCTTTGGCTGCAGGAGCTGGAGAGAGCTGCTCACAGGAGGAGATGCTGGCACTGAGTGTTTTCAGGTCTGGAGAACAGTTAATTCATTTCCACAAGTGCCATAAACCAAGCCTGCTCAGTAGGAACACCTCATGTTCCAAGAAAGCTTAGGTAAAGGCTGGAAAAGAAATGAGCAGAGATGAGATGCGTTATAGATGTGCATGGGCTATGTCCAGATAAAAGGATTCCCCCAGTAAACTGGAAATGTACTGAATGCACCTAACACAGGGAACTTCCTCATTCACCAATAGCGTACCTTAGAGGATGGGTTGTTTATCTCAGATGCCAGGACTAACTAGGAGCTATGACCCATGCTGCTGCCCAGTACCAAAAGAAAAAAACCTGGGTAATGAAGAAAGGACTCAGTGGTTAAGTGTGACTGGCAAACTGGGTGTGGCCGTCGGAGGCAGTGGCAGCAGCAGTGGTGTTCGCCTTTAATGCCAGCTCTTGGAGGCAGAGGTGGGTGGATCTCTGTGAGTTCCAGGCCAGCTTGGTCTACAGAGTGAGTTCCAGGCCAGCCAGAGCTGTTTCACAGAGAAACCCTGTCTTCAAAACAAGAGATCTGTTGAGATCTGGAGAACTGGCTCAATGGTTAAGAGCACTTGCTGTTCTTAAAAAGGACCCAGGTTTGGTACCCAGCATCTACCTGGAGGCTCACCACTTCCTCAGGCACCAAGCATGCATGTGGCACACAGACATACATGCGGGCAAAACATTTATACACACAAAATAAAATAAATTAAAAAAAAGAAAATATTGGGAGAGATGGCTCAGAGGTTAAGAGGTCCTGAGTTCAATTCCCAGCAACCATATGGTAGCTCACAACCATCTATGATGACATCTGGTACCCTCTTCTGTATACTGTATACATAATAAATAAGTCTTTTTTAAAAAGTATTTATTTTTAATTTATGTGAATTGGTGTTTTGCCTGCATGTATAACTGTGTAAGGGTGTCAGACCTTGGAATTATAGACAGTTGTTAGCAGCCATGTGGATGCTGGGAATCAAACTCAGGTCCCATAATAAATAAATAAATCTTTAAAAAAATATTTTGCTGGGTGGTGGTGGTATCACATGCCTTTAATCCAGAGGCAGGCAAATTTCTGTGAGTCCAAGACCAATCTGGTCTACAGTGCAAGTTCCAGAACTACCAGGGCTACACAGTAAAATCCTGTCACTGGCAAACAGAACTGGCTGCTCTTCCAGAGGACCTGGGTTCAATTCCCTACACCCACACGTGTGGCTCACACCATCTATAACTAGCTCCAGTTCCAGAAGAATTGATGCCCTCGCCTGGCCTCCAAGGTCACTAGGCTTGCATGTAATGCACAGATACACATGCAGGCAAAACTCATACACATTTTAGGCTGGAGGTTTCAGGACAAAAAGACACTCCCAGCCCCCACCCTGTATCAGCCAGAAGTCAGTGCCTGAAGTCTGCAAAGCAACAGACAAATTGGACACTTAGTTCTGGATTCCAAAGTAACCACTGGACTCAGGACACACCTATAGGAAACCCAGGCAATACTCCAATACCTTATCAAGCACATCACAGCCTCCTATCCCTCTCCAACGAAAGACCCCTCACCCAGTCCAGTCTTGGGACTTCAGGAACTTCCTCCTGTGAGACCCTGAACTGTCCTGGGAGTGACTAATCCTGCCTTCTACTTTTTAATTTGGCTCAACTGGATCTACTGCATTTGCAGCAGAGAAGCAATTCATATAAAATAAAAATTGGAAATTAAAAGCTGAGTATGGTAGCTTACCCTTGTTATTGGAGCACTGAGAGGCTAACCCAGCAAGAGCTTGGTGAAAAGGGAGAGGAACCAGAGGGGGAACACAGTCATACTGGACGGATGGTTCAGTGGTTAGGCACACTTGCTGTTGCTGCAGAAGACCCGGCTTCAGTTTTGAGAACTCTCCTGCTGGCTCACAACCCTCTGTGACTCCAGTTCCTGAAGATCCATCATCCTTCTCTAGCCTTTGAGGGCACCAGCAGACACATGATCCATATCTATGCATGCAGACAAAACATTCATACACCTAAAAATCAACAAATATTTTTAGACAAGAGACCAGGTAGATATGGCAGCACATCCCTATAATTCTAGGAGGAAGCTGAGGTAAGAAGATCACTGAATTTGAGGCCATGCTGGTTGTCTTAAGTGGGGAGGGGACAATGAGTGAGACAGGATTTTTCCTGGGGAGACACCACACGCCCATCTCAGATAGGGAGCCCATGATAGACCAAAGTACAGATACTTCCACAGTCCAGCTTGGTGAACTAATGAGTTTTATTGGGGTTCCTTACAGGAATATGAGTGAAGGGTTACTTAGTTTTAGTTGTTCATTTTGTTTTTTATCTTTTTTTAGATTTTTATTTTATTTATTATGTATACAGTATACAGAAGAGGGTACCAGACGTCATTATAGATGGTTATGAGTCACCATATGGTTGCTGGGAATTGAATTCAGGACCTCTGGAAGAACAATCAGTGCTCTTAACCTTTGAGCCACCTCTCCAGCCCCGGTTTTGTTTTTCAAGACAGGGTTTCTCTGTCTGTGTAGCCCTGGTTGTCTTGGAACTTAACTCTGTAGATCAGACTTGCCTCTGGAACTCCCAGATATCTGACTGCCTCTGCCTCTTGAGTGTTGGGATTAAAGGTGTGAGCCACCACGCCTGGCAACGGTGAAGGATTACTTACAGGAGTAGAAATGACTCAAAGACATCTGTATCACCAAGGCCCACCTCAGCGTGTGATCATAAAAGCTGGAAACTTGGAGCACACTACACAGCCTGCTAGGAGAAAGGGAGAGAAAAGAAAATTGCTTCTGGGGTTGGCAATGTATCTCAGTGGTGGAGTGCTGACATAGCCTATGTGAGGCCCCTGGTTCCATTCCCAGCAAAATGAGCAAGTGAAGGCAGGACCACAGCTATGAAAGGTTCACAAAACAGTTAACACTCCTTTAGTGAACATTGAGAGCTTACTGTGTGCCCCATAAAGCTGCTTCATTGCAATTACATTCCAGCTCAGATCCAGGCATAGGGAACCGAGAGACAGAGATGCTAATGTGCATTGGGGTGACAGGACTATCAAATGTTGCCTGGACTAAAGACAAAGACAGAGGGCAGTGGAGGAGAAGGGGGTGAATCAGGGAGTTGGGAATCACCCCTAGGAAGCTTTGAATGACATTATTGGAGCTTGGGTTTTATGCTGACGGCACTTTAGTCTTTAGTTACTAAACTAATTGGGAAACCTGTTTTTGGAGAGTTTCTAAGGGCGACTGCAGAGGGTAAATAAATGAAGTAAGAAAAGACCAAATACATGGAAAGCAGCTAGATCTTACATGGCTGGTGAGCCAGGGATGCACAGTTGTAACCCAGCATTTCACAGTGGAGGCAGGAAAAGTCAGGAATTGAAGGTCATTCTCTGAAACACAGCAAGATGGAGACCATCCTATGCTATGAGATCCTGTCTCAAAAAAAATAAGCACAAAACAAAACAGAAAGGATGTGAAAGAGCTACCTTGTGGTCCAGGAGTCCAGTGAGTTAAGAGTGCCTTCTGGCTTTAGCTTGGTGGTTTTATTAACTGGGAGGTCACTTTAAGTATTACAGCCTTAAGGAGCAAGGTTTCGCCAATGTAAGTGTTATAGCTCTGAAGTAAAAGGTAATCTGGCAGTCTGGGAGTCAAGGAATACCATAAAGTCAGTCACACTGCACAACAACCTCACACAAGAGATTTATTGGGAAGGACAAAGATGGTTGGCATGGACTTTCCTGGGTGGCCTAATCTTAAGGACAAGTTCAGGAATTGGTAGAGTTTCGTGGCTTGATTTTGGGGCAAACTTTATTTTTTTCCTCTAGGGCAGAGCTTAGCTGCCTGCTTCTCCAGGGGCCAGAAACAGCAATTTCAGCCATCTTAGAGTAGTCTAGGCTCAGGTCCTAAAGAGGAACATGTTGGATTCTATTTCACAGCCAAGGTCAAGTGGGAAATGAACACTTGGTGGTGGAGACTGGTAGACAAGTACTTTCTTTCTTTCTTTCTTTTTTTAAGATTTATTTATTTATTATGTATACAGTATACAGAAGAGGGCACCAGATGTCATCACAGATGGTTGTGAGCCACCATGTGGTTGCTGGAAATTGAACTCAGGACCTCAGGATGAATAGCCAGTGCTCTTAACCTCTGAGGCATCTCTCCATCCCTGACAAGTACTTTCATAAACCTATGGGGGTCATAGTAATTGGAGAAGACTGTGTAGACTACTTTAAGCAGCTTTGGAACAAATAAGGAAACATTTTAGGGTGGCCTATGACATATGAGAATTCTTTTCTTTTTCTTTGATGTTCATTGGTGTTTTGCTTCCATGGATGTCTGTGTGAGGATGTCAAAAACCCTGAAATTGTAGTTTCAGACAGGTGTGAGCTGCCACGTGGGTGCTGGGAATTGAACCAGGGTCCTCCTGAGGAGCAGTCAGTGCTCTTACCTGCTGAGCCACTTCTTCAGTTATTAGAGCAGGATTCACTTTAAGCATTAAAGTTTAAAGACTTAGATTACCAAACAATGCTGGGTGAAGTGGCTTACAAAGAATCTTCTACTTCAGAGCACTTTTAAAGATTAAATATTGGGGTTAGAGAGATGGCTCAGCAGTTAAGATCACTGACTGCTCTTCTAGAGGACTCAGGTTCAATTCCCAGTACCCACATGGCAGCTAGCAACTGTCTGTAACTTTAAGATCTGGCACCCTCACCGACATGCAAGCAAAACACCAATGCACATAAAATAATGAAAGTATTTTTTAAAAAAGAAAGGAAAAAACTTGTTTTCCTTAAAAAAAAAAAAAATAAGTATTACCACCAGCAAGCAAGTCAACACTCCTATGAGGTGACTCAATCACTTAGACCACGTTGTTCCTATACAGGCTTCGGGGAAGCTGGAGAAGCTGACTTTGCGGACACCTCTGTAGCCTTCCTCCGAGGCCCCTCATTTCTTCCAAGCCGAATCTTTCTCTCGTGTAAAACGCCAATAATGCCAAACCACAAAACGTCAGTGTGAGGATTCAGTAAGGTCGTTAACACAAAACTCGGGGACATAGTGTGCGCCCTGTAATTACCAGTTCTGACCTGTAACGCTGCCTAACTGGGGTCTTTGTCAACGCATAGAGAGTGTTGTAGTCTTGAAGTCATAACTGGAGTGAATTCTGTTACAAGAAGTTCATTCACTCGCCGCCGCAGAACACCAGGGACGCTACAGATAGATTTTGCCCGGTTTTCTGCAGAGCGTGGGACGGGGGAGGCAGTAAATAGTCTGCGCAGCCGCAGACTGATTGCAGTAGCGCCCACGGCCTCTAGAGGAGCCCGAGAGCTCCCGGGTTCGCCCCGCCCCCGATGGGTCAGGGGTCAGTAGGTGGAGACAAACCGGCTGATGGTGGAGGTGATCGCGGGTCCTGGGTCTATGGCGCCACCGCAGCGTTGTCCTCTGTGTCGCCAAACTTTCTTCTGTGGTCGCGGCCACGTCTACAGCCGCAAGCACCAGCGGCAGTTGAAGGGGGCTCTGGAGCGACTTTTACCGCAGGTGTGGACGCGAGGCTGGAGGAGGCCGAGGATGCGGGCCGGGTAGCGAGGGCCCTCAGGTTGTGGTTTCAGGGTTCTAGCGGGCTTCTGTCCTGCAGGTGGAAGCCGCCCGCAAGGCCGTCCGTGCCGCCCAGGTAGAGCGCTATGTCCCCGAGCACGATCGGTGCTGTTGGTGTCCGTGCTGTGGCTGCGAAGTGCGAAAACACTTGAGCCACGGAAACCTGACAGTACTGCACGGGGGTCTGCTGGAACATCTGGCCAGGTAACACTCGTCCCGTACACACAGAGAGATGTACACATGTGTGGGATGGAAAGTTGGAACTGAGGAGAGGAAGGTCGCTTTTGTGATTTAATTGGCGTAGATGGACTGTATTACCTTGCCAGCTTTGGAGCTTAGGGGGGCCTTATTCTTAGCACTCACTACCGCCGTCTTGTTAGAAAAGCCAGTTTACCCTCCCCCAACCTCCTCACTTTTAAGTATGGAAAGGAGTCCCTAGATTGAGATCTTGACGAGGCTGGTAATAAATAATATTCCTCTCTCTACCTTGTCCAAGGAAGCAATCCTGATGCCAATCTGCATTACTTACCTAATGTTCTGATACCCAGTACTGTTTTATCTTACTGTCTAGCTAAGATTACTATTCCTCTCCATTCTCAGCCCAGAGCATAAGAAAGCTACCAACAAATTCTGGTGGGAAAACAAGGCTAATGCCCAGATGAAAGAGAAGTTTCTGATCTCTCCCCAGGATTATGCACGGTAAGTCACAAGGTAGCAAAGTGAATCTCCAGATCTTTGTCAGGCACAAAAGCTTCTTCGAATTGCAAAGTTCCAAAGGAATGTGATGGTTTACATCTGTATCCAGGACTAGGGAGGCTGAGAGTGGATTCTTGAGAGTTCAGAGCTAGCCTAGGCTACAAAATGAGACTTTATCTCAAAACAAGAACAAGAAAAAACAAGTATGTCGGAGCAGACTCCTAGTACCCAGCTGAATCAGGAGGATATCGAGTTCCAGAATAACCCAAGCTACTTGTCTCAACACACTCAAGATCTTCTTGCTTTCACTTTCTCAGTGGCGGTATTAGTTAAGACTTATTTTATGTGTAGGAGTGTTTGGTCTGTATTGTCTGTATGTATGCTATGATCATGCTGTGCCTACAGAGGCCAGAACATAATGTTAGAATCCCTGGAACTAGAATTACGTAGTTGTGAGCCACCATGTGGGTGCTAAAACCCCAAACTGGGTCCTCTCCAAGAGCATCAAGTACTCTTAACCTCTGAGTCATCTCTCCAGTCCTTATTTTTCATCCTATTGGGGGAGGGGAGGAGGTAGTTTCCTGGAACTGGAGTTACAGGCAGTTGTGAGAAAGAAGCTCCACATGTGACTAAACTTTGGCTGAATGCAAGAATGGTAAGTGCTCTTAACTTCCAAACTGTCTGTCCAAGCCAATAGTGGAATATATATATATATATATTTAAGATTTATTTAAAAAAAAAAAAAAAGGTTGTGTAGTGGTGGCACATACCTTTAATCCCAACATTCAGGAGGCAGAGGCAGGTGGATCTCCAAGTTTGAGGCCAGCCTCATCTACAGAGCAAGTTCCAGACAGCCAAGGCTACACAGAGAATGCCTGCCTCAAATAAATGTTATTTTGTGTTTGTGTATTTATGTGTCTGTGTTGGGTGAGTGCTGCTGCACAGGGAGGCCAGAAGCCTCCAGATCTGAACTTATAGCATAGAAGCTGAGAACTAAACCAGTCTACTGGTGGAGTAGACGGGCTTTTAAAATTATGTGCATGGGTTTTTACTGACCTGTGTGTCTGTGTACCGTTTGTGTGCCTGACACCCTCTAAAGCTAGAAGAGGGCATTAGCTCCCCTGGAACTGGAGTTAATTATCTCCATGAGCCACCATGTCAATGTTGGGAATCAAACCTGAGCTCTGTAGAAGAGCAGCCTCTTAACCACTGAGACCCCCTCCAGCCCCACTTTTTAAGTATCATAGTATAAAACAAGTACTAATATGTTGTTGGAGACAGAGTTTTCACTGTGGTAGAGGGAAGATATATGTAAAAAGTAGAGGGATTGAATAGGAACATAGCCTCTGAATTCTTTAGGTATAAAGGCTAAAAGGTCAAGAGTGGCATTGGTAACAGGCTAAGTGCTGGCAGTTCAGGTGCCTTCTGATAAAGAGTGGGAGATGAGCAGTGTAATGTTCCTATCAGAAACTGTTAACCTGAATCTCACTGCAGCACAGCTGCAGGGCTTGGAGATAATGTTCCACACTTAGGAGAACTTGCTGCTCTTGCAGAGGCGCTGGGTTCAGTTCCCAGCACCCACTAGTTGTGCAACTCACAACCACCTGTATCTCCAGCTCCAAGGGATCCAACACCCTCTTTTGGTCTCCAAGGAAACTAGACGTGCATGTGATGTGCAGACACATATGTAGGCGAAACACCCATACTCATAAAACTAAAAGAATCTTCTGGGCAGTGTTGGCATATGCCTTTAATTCTAACACTCTGGAGACAGAGGCAGGCAGATCTTTGTGAGTTCCAGGACAGCCAGGACTATACAGAAAAACCCTGTCTCTAAAAATCAAAATAAATAAAAATAAAATAAATCTTTAAAAAAAGAAAATAAATGATGGGTGGATAGTGGAGCTGGCGTGGCAGTGTTAACCAGTGTACCCGGGTAAGAGGTATGGATGCCCATTTTACCAGTTTTGTTTTTGTGAGTTGCAAATTCTCAAAATTAAGCTGAGCGTGGTGGTTCATCCCTGTGATCTCAGCACTTCAGTGACTGAGGTGGGACTTCTATGCTAGTCTAATTTTTTTCCCCTCAGAATTAAAAACTGTCTACCGAAGTGTTTTTTGGGTTTTTTTTAAAAGATTTATTTATTATGTATACAGCATTCTTCCTCCACTATGCCTGTGTGCCAGAAGACGGCACCAGATCTCAAGATACATGGTTGTCAGCCACCATGTGGTTGCTGGGAATTGAACTCAGGACCTTTGGAAGAACAGTCAGTGCTCTTAACCTCTGAGCCATCTCTCTAGCCTCCCCCCAAGGTGTTCTTTACAACTAGTGGGACTGGAGTTCTGGGCTAATTTATCTCTTTTTAGTTCTTTGTTTGTTTTTGTTTTTTTCCAGAGAAACACAGACAGTTTCTCTGTGTAATAGTCTTGGCTGTCTTGAAATTTATTTTTATTTATTTATTTTTTTTAAACTTTATTTATTTATTTGTCTTGGTGTTTGCCTGGAACTGGAACTACAGACAGTTGTGAGCTGCCATGTGGGTGCTGGGAATCGAACCAGGGTCTTCTGGAAGAGCAGCCGGTGCTCTTAACCGCTGAGCCATCTCTCCAGCCCCTCCACTATATATTTTTTTTTTAATTAATTTATTTATTATGTATGTATGCCTGCAGGCCAGAAGAGGGCACCAGATCTCATTGTAGATGGCCATGAGCCACTGTGTGGTTGCTGGGAACTGAACTCAGGACCTCGGGAAGAGCAGCCTGTGAGCCATCACTCCAGCCCTACACTGTTTTTATCATTCTTTTATTTTTAGGTTTAAGAAATCCATGGTGAAGGGCTTGGATTCCTATGAGGAAAAGGAAGACGAGGTGATCAAAGAGGTAGGAAGAAAGGCTTCTGAAAAGGATGTCTTTCTGTGATGCTAAACCCTACTCTAAGCATTTGCTCTCCCACAGATGGCAGCTCAGATCCGTGAAGTAGAACAGAGTCGGCAGGAAGTGGTCCAGTCTGTCTTAGAGGTTTGTTTCCCTCGGAGGACCCAGAGCAGTATCCAAATCCACTGATGCCTGGCTTCCCCCCAGTCCAGCATTTCAACAGTCAGCTCTTCTCAGAGAACTAATGGGTCACAAGTCCATATGCCTCAATTCCTTTTCCTGTCCACTCAGGACAGGGCATCTCAGTGGAGATGTGGGCAGGGCTGGGAGTTGGCAAAATGGGAAGTAGCCTTTATAAGGTATGGGGGCCTGAAGTATGGGAGCATTGCCCAGGCAGACACTTAAGCACCTTAGACACATTTATTTTTCCTGAATCAAACTCAGCCTCAGGCAGAGCCAGATCCAGAAGAGGGCTCTTCAGCACCTGGGAGCTGGAAAGCAACCAATGGGTAAGTTATCAGGGAACCTCTTGAGTTGGATGCAGGAAAATGGGAACAGGTGTCACCTTTGCTGTCCAGACTGCTCAAGGACCTCCTCTGCCAGCCTGGCTCCCTTGTCTTTCAGCCATGTAGCCTCCAGCTCACAGCAGGTATCACACTTGGACCTGCAACATGTTCCAGAGCTTGACTGGATGGAAACAGGACAACTAACATTCATTGGCCATCAGGTACAGGTACAATGGGGTCCTGACCCTCAGGTCCCCTGAGCCCTGTTTTGGCTTTTCTACCTATTCTAAGCTCCTGTTAGGTTTCCTTACTATACTCTCCTGTGGTATTGTTCCTAAACTCTATTGCAACCTTTCAGGGTGCTCTTACTCTTAACAGCCTCCACTCAAGAGTATCAACCTCACAACCTACTCTTCACAGGGTATGCACACTTGGGTACCCTTACAGGCATCTGAAATTATGCCCTACCACCCTGCCATCCAATCCTAGCACCCCCTTCTATTTCTCACAGCCTGTGTGCTGTGTAACTGTATTGACCGATTTTACCTAGCTACCTCAATCCCCCTTGAGACTGTTTTCAGTGACTGGAATTCTTCAGAAACAGCACTGTCAAAAATTGTGGTCCCTTAAGGTTGACTGTCTCCACCTGTGAGTATTGTATTTCATTTCTTACCAGTTTATCTTATTCTCCCCACAGGATACACCTGGAGTTGGTAACATACACTCAGGTAAGTTTCTAACCAGTGCTTGCGAGGCAATGTTGAGGTTTGTTGTGGCCTTGACTGGGGATGGCCTGGAACTCAAGGATTGTCTATCTCCAGAATTTTGGGATTGCAGGTGTGCATCACCAGGCCCAACTATTTTGATACAGATTAATCCTTAGCTCATGTTGATCATGAGCTCTTGCCAAAACTTTTGAAGGGCTAGGATTAAGACATATACCGTATCTGAGCTGCTTTTTTTTTTTTAAATAAGCCCCTTTTATCATGAATTTGTATCTAGAATAGATCAAAACTTGCAAAACCTGAGGAAATGGCTCAGTAAGAGTATTTGTTGTGCAAGCATGAAGACCTAGCTTCTATACAAAAAGCCAGGTATGACTGTTTTGTGGAGACAGGTGGATCCTGAGAGCTCAATGACCACCCACATGAGCTCAAACTAAGCTTGTTTCAGTGACAGGGCTGCTTTGTGTGGCTCTGGAGCCTGTCAAGATGTGCACCACCACCACCAAGGGAGTTCAGTAAGACTCTGATCTCAATGCAGAAAGACAAACAGAGGAACGTGTAACTCCAGCACTTGGGAGGCTGAGGCAGGAAGGTCTTGATTTAAGTCAGCTTGATCTATATATAATAAAACCTGGTACCAAAGGAATACAAAGCCAACCAAAACAAGCGTTTATTATACTGCCACACAAGCTAAAGTGACCAATGCTAAGAGTACAGTGTACCACCTTGAGGGCTCAGCACATGCATACAATTATCGCTTTCATTCTTAAGATATCCACCTGCCTCCATCACTACTTTTTTCCCCAATTAGCAATAATGGCACTTTGGATAAACCTCATTGGCTATGATGCTGCCACTGCACAAAACTCTAGCCTGCCTTAAGACAGGTCTCATTTATGTAGCCCTAGTTGGCTGTCCTGGAACTTGCTATGTAGACCAGACTAGCCTCAGGCCCCAAGTGTTGGGACTAAGGGCATGAGCTGCCATAGCCTGAATTAATGCACAAAATCTTAAGAGCAAAACCCTGAAGAAGTGAGGCTACACTGATAATATCTTAATGGATATCACCCACAAGCCCAGTTCTAGCGATCCAATGCCCTTTTGTGACCTCAGCAAGCACCAGACATAACAGGCAAAACAATAACATATAAAAAGTTGGGAAAATGAGAATATGGGTTCAGTTACTTCAGGGCCTGACTCTTCAAGCTCGAGAACACTCCTAGCTGGAGCATGTTTCATAGTAAAGGGCTTTGTTCTAGGTGCTATACCTCCATGGATGATCCAAGAAGAGGAACCCAGCTCTGGAAACCTTCCAATAGGACCTTCCTATGAAGAGTTTCTTAAAGAAAGTAAGCAAGCTGTGTTCACATTCAGTGCCATGTCCTAAGCAGTAGCATGTATCAACATACCCAGCTACTTACTCTGAGACAAAGCTAGCTAAATTCAAGGTCAGCCAGGACACATTTCCTATTTGCAGAGGAAAAACAAAAACTAAAGAAACTCCCCCCAGAGCGAGTTGGGGCCAACTTTGACCACAGTTCCACCACCAGTGCAGGCTGGCTGCCCTCTTTTGGCAGAGTCTGGAATAATGGACGACGCTGGCAGTCCAGGTATGTCTAGACTCATCAGCCACCTTCTATATATTTTCTAGTAATCTTACTAAGTCTAAGTCTTCCTTTCCTTTTAGGCATCAGTTCAAAACCGAAGCCGCAACAAGAAATAAGCAATCACACAAAGGAAAAAGCTGAAGGTTCCCTGCCTGATACTCTTATGATCTCATGGTCAACAAACCCATTCCAGTTATTCCTAAGACCAAATCTTCACAAACAACCATTTATTTGATTTAATAAAAGTTTTATTTTTCCAAATGTACAGCTGATTGAGCCTGCAAAAGAGCAAGAGAGAATTAAAGTCAGAATGAGGGTATCTTAAAGGAAATACACAGTATGCGAACACTAAGAGACCTTCCACTCACCTACTCATGCATCTTCAGCAGCCGGGGCATCTCCACCCTTTGTGTTTCTCGTGTAAATTACTTGGGCTCTGTGTTTTGAAACCAGCTTGATAAGTCCTAGGGAGAAAGAGTAAAGTTCTTAAGTTTTTGTGTGTTTTGCCTGCTTGAATGTATGCTCAAGCATGTGTCTGATAGCTGAGAAGACCACCCAACAGTAAGAAAGAAAAGGGCACCAGATGTCATCATAGGTGGTTGTGAGCTACCATGTGGTTGCTGGGAATCAAATTCAGGACCTACAGAGCAGTGTTCGTAACCTCTGAGCCATCTCTCCAGCCCAAGACTATGATTTTTATACAGCTATTTATTTCTTCCTCCCAAATAATTACTTAACAACTAGGCACTAAGTTCTTAGTCTCTGTAGCCCATGCCTGGCCTGGGAATTGAAATTTTTATAATCTTCAATGTGCTGGGATCACAAGCATAAGCCATCAGTGTAGCTGCTGTTATCAGGAGTCTGCTTTCTCTTTTTACCCCATTGAGGCAGCATCTCTCCCTGCTGTTGCATATCAGTGTACTAGGCTAGCTGGCCTTAGAACAGTGCTGGGGTTACATGACGGGGTCACTCACTGCATGCACTTCTATCCCAATGTATCTTCAAGACAAAGGTTTTGAAGATAATATATCTATTTGAACCACAGTTCACTTTATACTTTGAGTTCACTGAAAGTACAACACCCAGCCCAGTTACTGAGCCAGTGTACCTACTAAAATTACTATAACCAAAACAGCAAATGCAGGAGGATAATTTCACCGGATTACATCATGACATGTTATGCCTAACAGGACACAGTGGTCTTTGCCTTTAATCCCAATACCTGAGAACCAGAAAGGGCCATGTCAATAACCGTATAAAAGAACAGCAATAGTAGGGCGGGGTGGTGCTTCCTTTTAATCCCAGAACCGGGGAGGAAGACAGTTTGAGGCCAGTCTGGTTTACAAAGGCGGTCCAGGAGAGCCAACAGAGAACCTACCCCAGTCTCAAAGTTTTCCTGGTAAGGCTACCAACAAAACCCACTCCACAAACATAGGACAGTATCTTTTACCTTTACTAAGCAGCTCCTGAAGGGCTGCCCTAGCCAAAGACCCTCGAATCTTCAGTCTCTCAGAGACCACAGCTGGAGTAATAAGCTTATAGTTGGGAACTTCCTTACAGAGTTTGTCATATGTAGCTTTGTCAAATAGGACTAGATTGTTGAGCTTGTCTCGAACTTTGCCCTTGGACCACTTCTGCTCGAAAGAATAAGAAAAAACTATTCAGGAATCATGTAAGGACCATCTTTTCCCAAATAACTGAGAAATCCCTCTTGTTATCATCTCAGGTAAATTAAAGATTACAAAATGTGTGACACAGCTTTAGAATTAGGTAATAGAAAATTTAGCAGTTAAAATATTGTGGCTTTTGCCTCTGGCTTTCAAGCAGCGGTTCTCAACCTAGGGGGTGAATATCAGATATCTAAGATTCTTAGAAGTAGCAAAAATGAGCCGGGCTATGGTAGTGTTCTCTTCTAATCCCAGCACTAGGGAGGCAGAAGGATCTCGGAGTTGCAGGCCAGCTTGATCTATACAGAGCAAGTTTCTGGACAGAGATTCTGTCTCGAAAAACCAACCAGCCCCCCACCCCCCCGAAAAGCACAACAAAATAATTTTATGGCTGGGGTAAACAACACGAGAAACTGTATTAAAGGGCCGTAGCATAAGGAAAGTTTGAGAACCCTTGCAAACCAAGTCAACAAGCATAATTTTAGAATCTGAAGCGAAAAAAAATCAGATTTATGAAAGTTGCTTCCAGATTCTTACCCCATTACAAATGGCCACCCCTTACCTTCTTTTTGGCCTTGCCACCAGACTTATTTACTGGGTCTTTGTCTTTTTTGGCCGACTTTCCGGCATCTTTCTTCTTCTTGTCATCCTTGGGAGGCTAGGGGAAGAAAGCGGGAATGCAGGCTCATCATCTGGAGGGCCCCGTTCCCCCGATTGGTATACGTGACCCACCCATGGCGGCGGCGCCGGAGCACATGGACGCAATGGCCGCTGCAGCCTCGAGACGCAACCCCGGAGACTACGAAGCGCTCGGTGTATCGTCGCCCTCACCGCCCCCCAGCACCGCTTGGCCATCTGAACCCTGCAGTTCCACACTCGTGAGCCTCACCATGGTGGAGCAGGGAGAGTGGCGACAACCACCGCAGCCTTCCTAAGATGTCGGGGGTAAAAAGGAAGCCCGGCTCGCCAGCAGTCCCAGAAACCTCAGCCGGGAGAAAGTACTTCCGGGGCAAGAGGTGGGGCCACGCTTAAAGAAGCTCCGCCTCAACCTTCTGTGAGAGACGGGACGGGAGGCGTGGCCTCCAACCTGCAAGCCACGCCCTCCAGGCGCTGGTTGCTGGACTCTGCTGCTCGTCACCCGTCGGTTACTAATGCTCTTCTCTGACACTGAGAAACCCCGTAGAGCCGTTCTCACACATTCGTTTCATTCAACTACGGGGCCTTTGTCTGCGCGTGCGCCTCAGGCGTGGCGGGGGGCGGGGCTATGACACCAGTTCCGGAGCTGGAACGTCCGGAAGAGGCCTTGTTGTAGCTAGCGCCTTAGCGGCAGCGCAGCGATGGCCATCTTTAGTGTGTACGTAGTTAACAAAGCCGGCGGCCTGATTTACCAGTGGGACAGCTACTCGCCACGGGCTGAGGCCGAGAAAACTTTCAGTTACCCGCTGGACCTGCTACTGAAACTGCACGACGAGCGAGTGCTGGTCGCTTTTGGCCAGCGCGACGGCATCCGGGGTGGGCTGGGCTCGGGGGCGGGGCCGGCTCTGCAGCGGAGGGCTGGTGGGAGGGTGCGGGTCGGGTGAGTAAGAGGGGAGCCGGAGTGCACCCGAGGTCTCTGATCCGTAGCTTCTCGGTTGTAGTGGGCCACGCAGTGCTGGCCATCAATGGCATGGATGTGAATGGCAAGTACACAGCCGACGGGAAAGAAGTGTTGGAGTATCTGGGTAATTCAGTGAATTACCCAGTATCCATTAGATTCGGCCGGCCCCGCCTTACGTCTAACGAGAAGCTCATGCTGGCTTCCATGTTCCACTCGTAAGTACCTCTCCCCGCCCCCCTTAACCCTTTACTCCCCAGAACCTATCTTTAGGATGACTAACGTGTTTTCTGTGGACTGACAATCACTTTATACCTCTTTTTTTTTTTTTTTTTTTAAACTTTATTTATTATTTATTTATTTGCCTTGGTGTTTTGCCTGGAACTGGAACTACAGACAGTTGTTAGCTGCCATGTGGGTGCTGGGAATCGAACCCAGGTCCTGTGGAAGAGCAGACGGTGCTCTTAACCGCTGAGCCATCTCTCCAGCCCCCCACTTTATACCTCTTGAGTGGCTGAGTTATGATGTCATGAAGAAATATCTGGTAGAATATATCCAGGATTGAAGTAGTTAAATCTTGCCTAACTCAGCTTCTCACCTCCTCTTAGTCCTAGTTTTTTGTTTTTAACATAAGGTAATTAACTTTTGGGGGGAGTGTTGATTTTTCGAGACAAGGTTTCTCTGTGTAGCCCTGGCTGTCCTGAGGCTCACTCTGTACATCAGGCTGGCCTCCAACTCAGAGAGATCTGCCTGTCTCCAAGTGTGGAGAATAAAGGCGTATGCCATCACTGCCCCAGCTAGGTAATTAAATAGACATTAAAAGTCTTCCTGTGAGGTGAAGTATATTGACCTAGGCATAGACATGATCTAAGAGTATGCACATACTCCCTAGCATGTTAAATTTTTAGTGTAAACTGTTTCATATTGGGGCTGGAGAGATAACTAAGTGCTTGCTGTTCTTCCAGAGAACCAGCATCCACATGGTGGCTCACAACTGTAACTTCACTTCTGGCCTCTATGGGTACCAGTCACACATGTGCAAAAACACACACTACCATAAACAGACTTTTTTTTTTTTCATTGCTAGGAGGCTAGAGTTGAGGTGATTTCACTGTCAAGTGACTGAGTGACCAGACTTGAGATCATACATAAAATTAAATAAACGGGCTGGAGAGATGGCTCAGAGGTTAAGAGCACTGACTGTTCTTCCAAAGGACCGGGGTTCAGTTCCCAGCGCAACTGTCTACTTCCAGTTCCCAGTTCCAGGCAAACACCAAGGCAAATAAATAAATATCTTAAAAAATATAAGTAAATCTTAGGGGAACAGTGTTTCATAGCAAAATGTACATACATAGTGTACAATGTATACAGAAGGCACTTGAATGTAAAAGAAATTTTGACAGTGCTGCTAGAGGGTTCAGTATTTCTCCTGACTGTCCCAGGCTGAAGAAGATTGAGTACTTGAGTTTGAGGGACACTTTCCTCTCACATTATCTGGTACATTTTCAACTTTATCTTTCTTGCATACAGGCTCTTTGCCATTGGTTCTCAACTGTCTCCGGAACAGGGAAGTTCAGGCATTGAGATGCTGGAGACAGACACATTCAAACTGCACTGCTTCCAGACACTCACAGGTGCGTACCTACAAAGCGGTCATAGGGATAGATGGGCAGCTTGAACCAAAGGATTGACCAGAGAGAGCTCTGGGAAACAAGGACAGGGATGGTGTCAGGTTTTCCAGTGACAGTTGTACAAATACATCCATTTGTTTTTCGAATCCAAAGCCAATATTTAATCAGAGGCTGATTTTGTTTATGTCACCCAATGTGCTCAACCCTGGTTATCCTGGGTTTGGAAAAAATCCACATTAATGCTAGGTTTCACACATTTTGGAATGTGTGTTGTTCCAAATAAAAATTTAAAGCCAAATAGACATGGCCTTTGGATTCTGCTTATCATTGCGTCACTCCTTAATGTAGATAACTGAACTGCCAGAGTTTTGTCTCCTGCTTGTCCTGTTTTTGATGAAGGATTCTAAGACTAAAAATGGCATTTAGACCCCAAGTCTGGTCATTCAGTCACTAGTGACAGTGAAGTCACTTCCTTTCTGGCCTCCTCTGTTAGCTGGCAATAGGGACAAAATAAAAATGAGCTTATGTTAGTGCCTTACAAAACTGAAAAGGGCTGCAAAAATACAGGATGTTATCTGCTGCATTCTCTGCTCTTGAGTAACCATTCCTGGCTTTCCTCCAGGGATCAAATTTGTGGTCCTAGCAGATCCTAGGCAAGCTGGAATAGACTCTCTTCTCCGAAAAATTTATGAGATTTACTCAGACTTTGCCCTTAAGAATCCATTCTACTCCTTGGAAATGCCTATCAGGTAGGTAGCCTCATTCCCCGAGAACACAGGGTTTCCTGTGCTTCGTGTTCTTCAAATAGTTTTTAATTATTCTTCCTCTCTTCCCTTTGTGGGGAGTTGCACACATCACATTTTTTGTCTTCTGGATCTGGCCTAGATGTGAGCTGTTTGACCAGAACCTGAAGCTAGCTCTGGAGGTGGCAGAGAAAGCTGGCACTTTTGGACCTGGGTCATAGGCTGAGCCTGGAATGGACCCTAAATTCTGAGACATGCTGCAGAAAGGCTTTGCTGTTTCCACTTCAGTGAGGTACTATTGCAGTAGCCTTATTAATATACTTGAAAATGGGAGAACACTGAGCCGGGTGATGGGGATAGATTCTGGGCTAAATGCCATGTTCTCTGCCCTTCTGTATATATCACAGTTCTATGCCCTATTCTGTACATATTTATTTATGAAGGAAGCTGGCTTAGCAATGCTATAATAAACATTCCTTTGTTCTAGTGTTTGCTGTCTTAACTTATGGTTTGGGAGAAAGCAAAAATGGTAAGGGCGTGTTCTTTGACTACCATAATAGTTTGACTCTTAAGCCCTAGATACAGTCCCAGAACTGCTGATTTCCTGGGAGCCTGAGGTGTGGTGGTGATGGATGATGAAGCACTAATTAGCACTTAAAACAAGCTAAGCTTTATCTCAGTCAGCACTTTAACCCTAGGATGTACATCCTATTACAGATAGAATTTAAAATACCCGTGTCTCAAAGTTCTCTGGCCAGTTACTGATGGTCTGAATTTGGACTCTTGCTTTCTGATCTCCATCAAATTATTTAGAAATAAATAGATTAATAAATAAATTGCAACTAGAAATATGCAGAGTACAGCTAGATGTTGAGCTTGTATTTAAAAGGCTCTATTTATACTTCTGTCTCATTCCAGAGAAAAATCTGGAAAGAGCAGGTACTGATAGGATATTTGCCACGGAAAGCTCTCTCTAGATCTCCAGTTTATTGTCTCCCTTTGAAAGGATGAGCCACTGACTGTTTAGTATCAAATCTAGTTTTATTAATCTATAACAAGTCAGCTTGCCCGCTGTATTTTCCCCCTTTTGTCCCAGGGTTTTGATGAGAATGGTGGTTTCCTCTCTTCCTTTGGGGACTGAGGTATTGGCAATAACTTTGCCCCCTGCCAAGAAGCCTTGGGGTACAACAGAAACCACAGGCATTAATGTTGTGCAGCTGCAGAAACAGGTTCAGCTCACTAGGAGATGGGGACAGGACAGGACTTAGGTGAGAAAGAAGGGTATAGGAGATACCCTGACTGCAAGAGTTGTCTGTGTGCTGGAAGGTAGAAATGGAAGCTGACAGAGTCTAAAACAAGCGTCATTTAAAGAAAGAGTTGTCTGTGTGCTGGAAGGTAGAAATGGAAGCTGACAGAGTCTAAAACAAGCGTCATTTAAAGAAAGCACAGGGCGGGCAGTTGGGGTCTCATTAGCCACTTTTGACTTGCAGCACCACGGACGTCCAAGGGGACACAGACACAGAAAGGTGAAAGGTCTACGCTAACCAGAGCAGCTTCTCCCTCTCTATGCCCTGCTAGGGAGGCTGGGGTTGCAGATGCTCCATAGTGAGCACTCTTTTCACTCTGCCTTCTTGGGTACTCGGCCCATCTTGGTGCGGATATTTCGAAGCAAGAAGAAGACAACTGTGCTGGCTATACAAATCATTTCTGCCACCCAGAAGGCTGTGCTCCAGCTATAGTGCTTGGCGATGGTGCTGAAAGGTAACCCAGCCAGAAATCCGCCCACTGTTGGGGAGAGAGAAGAACCTGAGCCACATGTGAGGCTAAAGCAGATAGGCACTTCTGTCTCTAGCAGTGTCAGAGGTAGCTATTCCAGAAAGTACCACTTACCATTTGCCATGAGTCCCACAATAGCATGAGAGGTGCCACATAAGTTGGGAGGTGCACTCTCATTGGCTATGACTCCAAACAAAGCAATGGGACCATAAGAAGAGAAACCAAACACAGCTCCCAACACCAGGATCCAGATCTGCAAGGGCATTGAGAATTAGTGCCCACAATTACCTAAGGAGAAAAGACTGTCTAGCCCTTAGTCAAGCCATAGTCAGTAGCCATCCATCCTCACCCCACTCCCAGTACAGATGATACAGATGGCAGAGAGCCAGCTCCAAGGGTCTAGGTGGACAGGGCTAGGGGAGATAAGAGTTATCCCTGAGTCAGATGCTGGCTGTTACAGAATTTGCACAAGCTGGGCTGGTTAGGGGCAAGGTGGGTGAAAGGAAAGTGAGACAGACCAGGAGGAAAACCAGGGACAATCTTTAAGGCACCTCATGCTCCGTAAAGCCTGTGAGATCAGCCAGAGGATGGAGAGCAGAAGTCCAGAAAGGAACATCCTAGAGAACAGAGGAAAGAGAAGAAAACCAGGCCCAGAGTGGAGGGGACACAAAGTACGAGAGAGAAAAATAAGGTATAAACAAAGGGAAAAGGGGACAGTGTCCTACTTTCTCTCCTGTACCTTGCAACCTGCCTGGCTCCTTATATTTACCTTAGGTGAGTCACTGGTCACCGTTACCCGGAAGAGGAACATGGATGCTGCCATGCCAGCCATCATGAAGAGCAACAGGCCATGACGAGGGTTCCCATACATAGACAGCCCTGCCTATGGACATAAGTGCCTTGGATATCAGGCCCTCCAAGCAAGGCAAAACACTCCCAGCCCTGGACTCCGACACAGCTGAGCTATTGCTGACAGGTCTTTGGCCCCAGACAGCTCTGGGAGGCCCTGGGAGCTACTCGGTGACCTGAGGCCAAATTCCACAATATCCCTTCCTCCACCTTGGGGCAGGCATGGGACACGTGCTAGGGAGCTGCACCTAGTCCACTTCCACCCCTAGTGCTTGTGGAGGCAGAGAAGAAGTCTACTGAGAAGAGATTCTGGTTCTCTGCCATAAGTTAAAACTTCTTTTTCCTACCAGTCTCATCTCTACATCTCAAGCAGAGAAGAGAAGCCTAGAATCATTCCTGTCTCATGCAATTTCTGTGGCAGCCAACCCATATGCTAGGATTCCCATCTCCATTGGGTGGGTAGCCCAGCCAGGCAAGGAAGATGCAAAGGGCCTCTCTACAACAGTCTTTCCTGCTGACTCACCTTTGCCATGGCCCGGTCTGACAGATAGCCAGCTGCAATGCTGCCCACAAGGCCTCCAACCTCCAGGGCGCTCATGTAGGAACTACCTGCATGGATAATTGTGCAGAGATAGGAAGAAGAATGGGAAGATGTTTCCCCACTGAGTTATCCCACAGGAGCTTATCCCAAGATACAGAGACCCACCTCCAAGGCTGTCCAGCCTCAAAGAAGGAGTCAGTGGATAAGTGGAAGCAGAGCCTGGATAGCCTATCTGCATTGGCTCCTTTTGTTCACACCCTTCCCTGTCCAGACACTCATCTTACCCACAAGGGCGGACTGCCCTCTCTCCTGGATAAGGAAGAACTGGCCCCAGTCTGTACAGCAGGTCTTTACTCCAAAGACTACAAGGTAGCCAGTGGAGAGCACCCACAGATAGGGGGACAGCAGCAGATCCTGTAGAGTGCTCTCCTCCTTTGATGAACCTGGACGTAGGAAGAGGCCAAATAGGATTTAGGCTCTGCTCCTGCTGGACTGCCCCCACTGGACCACCACCATCACCATTCATTAACCAGCTGCAAGGCTAGAGTCTATGGGCACAACCAGGATTGATGTGAAGGGTAATCCCTCAAAACCCTGCTCTCCTCTACCTTGCTGCAAAAGCCTCAGCAAACGAAAGAGAAACTGAGGACTGGTATGGGTAGAAGAAGGCACCCAAACCACATAAACCGAAGGTGTTACCCAGACTAAAGAGGTCTGTGCTGCCAGAGAAGGCCCAGGCCCAGGATGTGCTGGCTCTGACTTTTCAGGAGAGTTTGACTTCCCGCTCAGTATTGCTGTCCTTCACCTGCATCCGTTGACAAGCACAGGGAAGCCCTAACAGCTGCCTAGAAAAGGGTACATGAAGGGGCCTTCGGGGTCAGCTTGGCAGAGGCTCACCCTTTTTGCCCTTAGAGGGGGTAGGGTCTAGATTTCGAAGTCCAACATCAGCAGGTTCATTGTGGATGAGCAGCAGGCAGAGGAAGGAGACAGCCACGCACAGTGCCCCAGACAGGGCCAGTGTGCTGCGCCAGCTGTAGCTCTGGGCAAGGATTGTTGCCAAGATAGGTCCCAAGCCTCCAGCCAGGTTCATACTGGTTGACAACACAGCCCACCAAGTGCCAAACTGGGATGGCTCAAACCACTGTGAGACAGAAGAGGCAGAATAGGTGCCTGGCCTCCAGTCCACACTGAGGACAGCCCAAGTGTCGCAGACCGAGAGACTCACATTACAGAGATGAGGAAAAGACTGCCTGGACTCGGCAGAGCCAGTGCCCTCCTCTGCCACCCGACCCCACCACTCTCAGTCTCCTAAAATATCCTGACAAGCAGCAGGAGCTTGCAGAGACGATCTAAGAAACTGCTATGGGCTAGGGCATGAAAAGGGTGTCCCCAAGTTCTCATTAGGTAGCCCCTGCCACTCCAGACAGGCTTGTAAGATGCACTCACCTTCCTCAGGATCTTCCCACAGGGGGGCCAGCCCAGCCCCTGTGCCAGGCCATTAAGAAACCAGAGAGCAGCAAAGACTGGCACTGTGGAGCTCCAAGAGAAGACTACATTGACCAGCCCAACGAGGAGCAGTCCAGAGGAGAAGAGCCAGCGAGCGCTCATCTGGTCAGACAGCACCCCACTCACAAACTTGCTGATGGCATAGGCTGCCGACTGGCTGCTTGCGATGAGCCCTACAGCGAAGGGGAGCAGGGAGCAGGACACCTGAGGGGTTAGGGGCAGGGCAGAGGCACAGGAGGGGTGGAGGAAGGCACGGGGTCAGGTATGGACAGGTGCTTGGTAGGGTGAAACAAGGTCCTTCCCGGGGAACAGAAGGACCCAAGCTATAGGTCCAACGTTTTCCTGCCTGCTGAGCCATGTATCGTAGACCCGGGCTGACTTGGAGTTCTCAGCCTCATGGATAACTCTATCTGCAGCTGTCTGAACTAGAGGAGTGATGTTTTCCTCCCTAGAATTTGCATTTCCCACCTCACCCTGAATGCCAAGCAAAGGCCTCAAGTGAGTAGTTTTGTTGCCCTACCATGTCTGAACCCGGAGGGGAAGGGCTCCAGCATGGAAGATCTTATTCCTCCTGGAGGCAGCATGACAGACCACACCAAATCATGGCTGCTACCTTCCCAGGGCTCACTAGCCTGCAGGTACAGCATGCATCCACAGGTATGAAAACCTTCCTGAGAGCTAAGCAGTGGCTCCCTGGCATACACCAGATAAGCAGCTAGCCTCAGTCCTTCACCCACACCCATGCACGTGGAGCTTAGCCTCTGTACTTGGAACATGCCTGACTGACTCCTACCTGCACACTTGCTTGTACACACCACACTTCAAACAGTGTATCCCCCTGCCCACTACCCTCCACTCCCAGGGCTCACCCAAATCGTCCTTGTCCAGAGCAATCTCTTCCACCAGGGATGGCATGACAAAGGAAAAGGTTTTGCGGTTGAAGTAGTACAGGCTGTAGCCCCCAAACATGGCTGCGAAGATGACAGTGCGGTAATAGCCATAGCCTTGGGCTGCCATGGCAGAAAACGCAGCTCCCGCAGGCCGGCCAAGTCACAGTGCTTCTGACCACAGCTTCCTGACCGCTCCTGCTTGCAGCTCTTAGTGCCCAGATCTGCTGAGCTGGCTTTTTCTGCTCCCTCCTCCACCCGGGCTCTTTATAGCCGCCTTCTGGACAATCATTAAGCCTGGGGCAGCAACTAGGGAACCCAGTGTCCTGAGAGAGACAAGAGAACAGCAGATTACTGAGAGCCAAACTTGGGGACAAGGGGTCCCAGAGGGAGGCATTCCTGTCCCCAGGATTTGTGTCCTTCCTTCCTTTTCCATGTCTTCTTGCCTGTGAACCCAGCTGTGATTAAAGGCTCAGCCTAATTACTTTTGTCTGCTTGAGCCCAGGGGAGGCAGAGTAGGATGAGCAGAGCTGAGCTCTTCGTCAATGAACTTCCTCATTCACTCAGGTTCCGTGAGAGTTCCAGGTTGCCAGGCATCATGAAAGGCACTAGATGGGAGTTCTAAGTTGCCAGGCATCATGGAAGGCGCCAGGCTAGTTTTATACTCGTGTCCTTCAATCAGTACACTAAGAACCCCACTTCTGAGCCTTCTAGAGCTGACTGCCTCCAATGCTTAGCACACGATAGGGTATAACTTTCTTAATAGGTATCCCCTTTATCTCGGGAAACATTCCATAACCCCCTCATGGTAGTCAGTGAACAATGTATACACTTCTCTTGTATACACAATGATAAAACATAAATATATAAATTATGCCTGATAAGAAATTAATAAAACAATTTCAGTGCACCATAATTAAAAGTTTCTTAAAGCCTATGAATGGTTTATTTCTGGAATTTCCCGTTTCATTTTCCCACTGCTGAAGGAAATGTGCAAAGGCCAACAGTGATAAGAGGAAGCTAGCTAGCTGCAGAATTTCAGTAGGGCAAACCCTCAGCTCATTCCACAGTGACAAGCAGAAGGCCAACTATGGGCTTAGGTCTGGGTGAGAGCCCTCGGAGCTGCCCCTGGTTCCTATTACCCTGCCACATCAGTCAGGCTTCGGTCCCGCAGGGATGTGGGCACTGCAGCACGTCACCGCCGTGAGGCCGATGCAGAAGGACGAGGGGGCCGCACGCAGCCTGGGAGGTCCCTCGCTTTGGCGGCCCAGGCTCAGCCTGTAAGGATGGGCGAGCGATCGGCGCCTGCCCAGCACCCTGTGTCCTCCAGCCACCCGGGACACCCGACTCCAGGCTGGGAACTGCAGGTCCTGGAGACAGGAGCAGGAAAGCCGCAGTAACGGAGCGCTGCAGCCAAGAGGGTGCGGCGTTTGCTCGACCACTGTCCCTGGGCCGCAAGACTGTCGCCATCCCGAAAGGGCAGTCACAGGGACAGCCTCCTCCGAGGCCCCAGACTTGCCCTCCGGCCCCGCCCTCCCTCGCTTGCCACTCCTACCTGGTAGGAGGCGGAACCTGCTCTAGGACCGTGGCGAGGAGGCGTGGGGAAGGCTGGTGCGCACGCACAGGTGGGCGGGCCGGGCGGCCGACTGCTGTCGCCTTGGGATGAAACGGCATCCAGCTCGTTAGACTGCTCCCTGCTGTCCGGACAGTGACGCTTATAGGCTGAGCATCACATGTTCCATTACGTTACACCGACCACTTTTTAGAGTGCCTCTGGTTACCGTGCACATTCAGAAAACTAGACCAATCCTTACTTGTAGGGGTTTGTTATTTTCTCAAATAAATGCGGTCTTTAGCACATTTTTACACTGTGGTCAGGCTAATGGAAATAGAGACAACATAGCCCTAGTACTTAAAACCAGAATCCTGGGGGCTGGAGAGATGGCTCAGCGGTTAAGAGCACCGTCTGCTCTTCCAGAGGACCCGGGTTCGATTCCCAGCACCCACATGGCAGCTAACAACTGTCTGTAGATCCAGTTCCAGGCAAACACCAAGGCAAATAAATGAATAAAGTTTTAAAAACAGAATCCTGACAAAACTTTGGGTTCTTTTAAAATCTTTTTAATGGTCATGTATGTATATGGGGGCGGGGTTGCGAGAATGGGCAGAGGCCAGAGGGCAGCCAAGGGTGTCATTCTTCTCCAGAATGTTTCCTTTGAGACCTGCCCCTCATTGGCTAGGCTAGGCAGCACACTTGGCTATTTCTTTGCACATGGGAGCTCTTTACCATTTGAGCCATCCTCAACCTCACATTCTAATCGTTGAGCCACAATTTTGTGGATCCAGGCCGGGTGATCCTCCTACTTCTAAGTATCTAGAGTTACAGTCATGCCTGTAACCTGATATAGACCCAGCAGTAGCCTTGGGCAATGTTCGCTGTCAGCTCCAACCTCAGATCCTTTGGGGGCTCCGCAGATGATTTGTAATAATATGAAAAATTAAGCCTGGCCTTGACCAACTGCAATCTCAGCTAAGAAGGATGAGGCAGGGAGATCACAAATTCAAGGCCTACCTGAGCTACAGAATGAGTTCAAGATGAGAATGAATACTTTGGCAAGGCTCTATCAAAAAAAAAGGTACAGTGATGTACATTAATTTAAAGATGATACACTTGTGTGTTTGTTCAACTAGTAGACAAAGACAGGTTAGATAAATGCAAAATAAATCCCGTTTGGAAACCCAGAACTCATTATTCAGTATGAGTTTTTTGTTGGGTTTTTTTTCCCCCAGAGACAGGATTTGTCTAACAGTCCTGGCTGTCTAGTAGACCAGGCTGACCTTGAACACACAGAGAACTGCCTGCTTCAGATTCTGGAGTACTTGGAATTAAAGGCCTGTGCTACCAGCCCCTGGCTTTAATTTTTTTTTTTTTTTTTTTTAAATTAAGAATTCTCACACAGCCAGGCAGTGGTGATACATACCTTTACTCTCAGCACTTGGAAGGCAGAGGCAGAGGCAGGTGGATCTCTGAGTTTGTGGCCAGGCTGGTCTACAAAGTGAGTTCCACAACAGCCAGAGCTGTTACACAGAGAAACTCTATCTTCAAAAACCAAGGAGGTGGGGGATGAGGGGTGAATTCTCAGCCAGCATAGTGATGCTTTTAATCCCAGCACTCAGGAGGCAGAGGTAAGAGATCGATTGAGTTTAAGCCAAAAACTCTTATCCAGGTGCCGGTCATAGACACCTTTAATCTCAGCAGAAGCAGATGGATCTCTCTATGAGTCCATCCTGGTCTACAAAGTGAGTTCCAGGACAACTGGAGCTGCACAGTGAGACTCTTGTCTCAAAACAAACAAAAATATAACACACACACCCCCCCCCTCCCAAATAAGCAAATTCAGAACTCTTGGTTTCTCTGCATTGTGTAGCCTGGCTGTTCTGGATCTCACCCTGTAGACTAGGCTGGCCTCATTTAGATTAAAGGCCCTAGGGTGAGTACCCCAGTCCCAGAGAAGTCACACACCCAAACCAAGTCAGGGAGTACGCAAGAGGGTGATGCCTACCACAAACTGGGTTTGTGCCCAAGCCAAAAGCTGAGCACTTTAGGTGAGGGCTTGAGCTACTGGCCACTTCAGAGGAGGAGCTGAACTTTCTGGTGCTTTTTCTTTCTTGAGCCTCTAAGAGGGTGGGGTTTGAAGAGGAATGGGGCTTTTTGAATCAAACAGGAATAAGCTGGAGGCTCCATCCAAACAACCAGAAGAGACATCTTGGGACAGGTCTCCACAGCCACCAGCTTCTACACTAGGTAACTGTAGGAGAGTAACTAACAAAACCTGGAGTACACTGGGCATGGTGGCACACGCCTTTCATTCCAGGGTGGGAGGCAGGAGCAGGTGGATCTCTAAGTTGAGGTTAGCCTGGTCTACAGAGTGAGTTTCAACAACAGTCAGCTCTACATAGAGAAACCTTGTTTCAAAACAAAGCAAAGGAAGGAAAAGGATGAAAAGCCAAAGCAGAAGCAAAGAAATAGTTTGCTCTGAATCTGTTGGCTATAAATAAGAAGAGTGAAATAACTCAAACAAAGCGAGTAGTTTTGTGGTGGATGGACAGGACACTCGACGAGACATTCTTGTAAGCTAGTTTAGCAGCACTCACCGGCAACGTCAGGACTGAAGATGTGGAGGCAGATCAGTTCAACTTAATAGCATGTTTGAGGCCAGGTTAAGTTACATCACACACACACACACACACACACACACACACACACACACACACACACACACACACTCCTGATGGCCAAAACCTTGAATCCCAGCGCACACACACACACACTCCTGATGGCCAAAACCTTGAATCCCAGCAGCACTTCGAAGTCAAGAACAGGAAGCTCTCTGTAAGTTAAAGGTCAGCCTCATCTACATAATGAGTTCCAGGTTAGTCAGACATAATGAGACTCTGTCTACCGCAAACAACAACCCACTAACCCACCTCTCCTCTCCCTTTCTTCCTTTCTAGTTGAATTTAGGAAATCTTGGAATTTTATCACATCATCACACAGGAAAATGGCTAGAAATTTTTTTCTTTTTTTTTTTTTTTAAGAATAGTGAAAGCCAAAGAAAAAGAGGAGATGTTAGGCTAATGACAGAACCAAGGACTTCCGGTCCCTCAAAAGCCCCAGGGCATGGTGGTATAAACTCTTTATCCCAGCACAGTGCTGGGAATTGAACCTGGGTCCTCTGGAAGAGCACTCAGTGCTCTTCACCACTGAGCTATCTGTCCAGCTCCATAACTCGGGGTTGTAACACGTTTAGTATGTCTAAAGTCTAAGGCTCTAGATTTGACACAGGAGCACATGCACGCTTGTGTTTTCTGACGGAATGGGAGGAGAGTCCCTTAGTAGCTCAAATGTATAATCCTAGCACTTAAGACAGATGGTTCAGTACATATGTATACATACCCACATATACATGTAATTAAGAGGAATATTTAGTTGCAGGCAGAGTGAGGACTCAGTAGTTAAGGGTGCTATTTAGTACTTCCTCCTAGACAATGTGAGCTTAGTGAGATCGCTGTTACTAGGCTGAGTAGCTTACAATCCTCTAACTTCAGCTCCAGGGGGTCTTCTTGCTTCTACAAGTATCCACATGAACAAGTGGTATATGCTCATGACATGAACACTTATGTATATGTGCATATAAAATAAATGAATTTTTAAAAATCTGGCTTTTGGGGGGCTGGAGAGATGGCTCAGCGGTTAAGAGCACCGTCTGCTCTTCCAGAGGACCCGGGTTCGATTCCCAGCACCCACATGGCAGCTAACAACTGTCTGTAGTTCCAGTTCCAGGCAAACACCAAGGCAAATAAATAAATAAAGTTTAAAAAAAAAAAAAAAAAAAAAAAAATCTGGCTTTTGTACCATATGCTAAAATAAAATTTAAAAAAACCTTCTCTTTGGGGCTGGAGAGATGGCTCAGCGGTTAAAAGCACTGACTGCTGACTGTTCTTCCAGAGGACCTGAGTTCGATTCCCAGCATGCACATGGCAGCTAACAACTGTCGGTAATTCCAAGATCTGACACCCTTACACAGTGATACATGCAGACAATACACCAATTCACATAAAATAAAAATATTTAAAAAAAAAAAAAAAAAAACTCCTGGGGACAAATGAGTCCTCTCTTCCACTCGTGTATTTACATATCACCCCAGTAACCATCACTCACATCAACAGATCTACTATTTGTTTGGGGAAGTTTCAAACCTACTCCAAAGTTCCAAGAATAATCTTGATTTCTCAACAAATATTAACACTGTAAAGTTTACCTAATTTCTCTGCATAAATATACATAAATATGCCCACTTCCAAGCTGTATGAAAGCCAGAACATAAATATGCCCACTTCCAAGCTGTATGAAAGCCAGCTTCTGGCATCATTAAACTTTAATTTCAATTTGGAGCTGTATTGCTGTAAAAACAAGGATATTTTCCTACACAACCACAACACCGTAATAACACTCAACACAAACACACAAGTCATGAGTGTCAGAAATGTAAGCATGCTGTCAGGCAATGGTGGCACACACCACTGTTCCCAGCACTTGGGAGGCACAAGCAGGTGGATCTCTGAGTTTGAGGCTAGCCTGGTCTACAGAGCAAGTTCTATAGATGGAAAAGAAACCCTGTCTTGAAAATTTTTTTAAAGAGGGGCAAAACACTATAGAAAAGAATATTTTATTGAAACAGTTTCTCAATTAACAATGGAACAAAGTACAATTTGATTCAAACCTGTCCAACCAGCCTGAACTGCTAATGAAAGAACTCAAACACACAGAAAGGGGGGTGTTTAGGACCTTTAGGTCCCTCTGCCAATGTGGCAAAAAAAGACGGAGGTGTTGTTGGGGGCGGGGAGAAGACAGAATGACTGACATACCAGGTTTGCGTTGCCCCAGAAGTGGAGTAGCCCTAGCTCTGCTACAGGTGCAATACTGGAGGACAGGCACTCTAGACACGGGCACAATGCACGAGGGACATCCCCTGCTAGCAAAGGCCACTGGGACGCTAAACCCTTACCCTCTCCTTTACCCACAAAGCCTGTTCAGAGTGAGGTGGCATCTCTACATTCACACCATGGGCTCTGTCCATCAGTCTTGGGAAAGGGGCTCACAGTAGATAGCACGTTTTGGTCAGCCCAGAGGGAAGAGGCAAAGAGCAGGAGAGAAGGAGTAGGTGTCACAGGAACGGGGATAAAGAATGCAAGTGTCTGCGGGATACTTGCATCCTTGCCAACCACTTTACATACTTTCCTGGGCCCACCAACTCATAGTAGGGGCTACAGGGCTTTCACATTATCTCTGCTTCCATTGGGCAGAGGATTCCCTTCTTACTTGCCCCCTGCTTCTCTGGCCACCAGGGGTCGCAGGAACCAAGAGACCATATTTACTCTATGCAGTCCTGATGATGAAAGGCTTTGGGTAAGAAGACCCAATCTGTATTGGGAAGGCAAGGACAGAAAGAAGAGCCAAGGAGGAAAGGTATGGGAAAGGCAAGACACAGGAGAGAAAAGAAGTACTCGGAACCAAAGGTGGCGACCGAGGCTCTTGGACACTGGCCCAAACAGGACAGTGATTTTGTGGAACAGGAAAGGATGAAGGATGCTCAGAAGACTGGGCACTCCCTAGTGTCCCACTACCAGGTCTCCAACAACTGGCGGCCATTCTCTCACTTATCCACAGGCAACCAATTAAGACATATAATAGTGATTTTTCCCACACATGGGGCCAGAGAGTAGGAGACCAGAGGGTAGAGCTGGGGACAGAAGTAGATGCGGTTTCACCCAATGAGCTATTCCAGAAGGACTGCTGAGCAGCCACCTCCTGTCCCAGCTGAGAGAAGGACTTGAGCCCCTAATGGCAGGACCGACCCTGCCCCAACCCTGATGTGTAATAAATAGAGGTGGTAGGAGAAGGGGCTGGAGGCGAGTGGAAAGACAGGGTTGGGGTTATAGTTCATCATTCTTCAAAGGCCGCTTCTTTCCTGCTGTCTGCTCTTTCAAATGTTCAGATTCTGTTGGATGGTGGGGAGAGAGAATGGGGGCGTAAAGCTCAACAGCCTGTTCCTCCCTCTCTCTCCAACTTTAACAAGCCGCCCAACACCCTGTGCTTCACTCTTACCTGCTCCAGGACCTCCTAACTCCAGAGGCTCAGAGTCTGCTGGTTCTCTATCTGCATTTTAGAAGGAAAACACCAGTCATTAAAGAAGTGAGATGCTAACACAGAGGCTACAATACAAATCCAGGTCGTGAATAACACAAGATGTGTGAGACGCAAAGGCTTTCTGCCTCCTTTTACAAAAGGTTTATTAAATATAGGTGTTTTGCCTACATGTATGCCTGTGTACTACATATGTGTCTCGGAGGCCAGAAGAGAACCTGGACCCCTGGAACTGGAGTTAGACAGCTGTGAGCTACCATGTAGATGCTGGGAATACAAAATGGATTCTCTGGAAGAGGAGTCAGAACTCAAGCACCGAGCCATCTCTCCAGCCTCTTCCCACACAGTTTTTAATTTTAAAAAACAGATATTCATTTTATATATGAATATTTTGCCTACAAGTATGTATGTATGTACACCTCATCTGTTCTTGATACCTACAAAAGGCAGAAAAGAACATTGGACCTCTAGAAATGGAGTTACAGATGGTTATAAGCCATAATGTGAACGCTGGGAAATAAGCCTGAGTCCTCTGCAAGAGCAACAAGTGTTCTTGGCAGACAGCTGACCCACCTCTCAGCAGCTTTGGCTATTCTGGAATTACGTAGACCAGGCTGGCCTCGAACTCAGATACCTGCCTGCCTCTGACTCTCCTGTGCTTGGGACTAAGAAAAGTCCAACCATGCCCAGCAAATCTTTGCTATAGGGGAAAAAAGTATGTGTATGTTTTGCCGATGCAAATAGAGGCCAGAGGCTATGTAGGGTTTCTCCCTCATTGCTTCCTCCTACCTTATATCCGTGACTTCAGAGCTATCGAGCACCTAGATTAGCTAACCAGCCTGCTCTAGACAACTGTCTCCTTGACTCTGGGATAAGTGGGCAGTATGCCTGCCTGGCATTTACACAGGTGCTGAGGATCTGAACTTTGGCGATCTCACTGTGCAATTAAACACTTTACCTACTGAGCATCCCTCCAGCGTGTTTCTGCCATTTTTCTTCCAAATACTTTTAAAAATTAAAGGCCGCCCACAACTCATGAGCTGAGTGGAACTATGCGGTGCCTGCCCCCAGACTAATGAAATGTCCCATTCCAAACCAGTTCCCCCACTCACCAGCTTCCTCCTTGTCAGGTTCTAAAATGGGCTTTGCCTCTTCAGTCTGACCTAGAGGGAAACCAAGAGTTAGCTGCAGCCCTAAGAGAGATGGGTAGCTTTTCTTTGCCCACAGTGACTAGAGCCACGCACCCTCTCCCCTTACCTGCAGGTGGAATGACCTTCTCCCCTTGGTCACCAGCACTGGCATTGAGAGGAGGTTCTGTCCGTGTGCCATTCTTGTCCTTGGGCCTTGGCCGGGGCTTGGTGAACTTGGCCTTGTTGAGCAGATACTGCACCTCCCGGTCCAGGGCCATCATCTTGGCCTCAATGTCTTTTGAGAGCAGCACAGGCTTCTCTGTGGCGGGAAGCTTAGCCTGCTCAGCCACAGTCGCATTCTTCCAGGCCTGTGGGTGAGGTGAGGCCAGGGAAGACTCAGAACTAGTCACAGACTTGGCAGGTGTCACTTTCAACCTGTTAAGGTAACTCCTGTTGACTTCAAGTCACCCTGCCATCCTCAGTGTCCCGGGGTACCCGCTAAAGTGTCCAGTCACACATTCAAATCATTACCCAGGTGTCATTGATGACTTTCTCTAATGTTGTCATCTCCACCTCAGTGAAGATCTGGTCCATCTCTGGGATGAGCCGGGCACCCCTAGAAGCCAAAGACGAGATGATCAGCCGAGGGCAGAGGGCGTGGGCCAGAGGAACAGGAAGCTGACCAGAGCGGAATCATGGTCTCAGCAGGACTACACAAAGAACAAGAGATGCAGAGAGGACTCACTTGAGGAAAATGCTAGAGTGGTTGAGGAGATTATCCAGAGCTGAAAGTCGTTCTGGCCATTTCTTGCGCTCTTCAACCCGAAAGAACAGCCCCTGGCACAGCTTTCTCAGCTCGGTCAGCTTCTCCTTCAGCATCTGAGAAGAGAGAGTGGATGTGGTGGACCCTGGACCCAGTCCTGCATCTTGCTCCATGACCTGACTTCCCAGCTCTTCTCACCCTGACCGCAGGAGAGGCCAGCACTCCCATTTGCCTGCCCCATCCCAGGGGCCCTCACCACAGTGGTGGCGGCGAATCCCTCATCCTCCAGCCAGGTAGAAGCGGCACCAAGTTTCCCCGAGATCTCCTCCCGCTGTTCCTCAGTGGATACTTCCTGGTACTCAGGTTGATAGAGCTTGTCCTAGTAAAGGATAAATGCATGAATGCAGTCAGCTTTGGGGATCACAGCCACATGGCTAAGCGCAGCTTCAGAGAGCAGGGGCGCTGCTGCTCCTTGCCTGCTAACCTGGGTCTCAAAGATGAAAGCTTCCAAGCTGTTGGCGGCTTTCTCCCTTTCCTGCTTCTCTAGGTCTCGGAGGGTCAGATCCTCAAGTCTGTGGGATGAACGAAAGGCAGGGATAAGGTGGGGCTGGAACTTCAAGCCCTTCCAGGAACCTTTCCACACTCCGCCCATCTTCCACACGCAGAAAGCACTTACTTCTGCACAGAACGAGCCAGCTCATCCTCTGGCAAGTCTGGCAGGTCCAGGACAGCCAGTTCCACACCTATCTCCTCAACTACTTTCTGCTTCCGAGCAGGTTTCTGTTTTTTTTCTTCCTCTGGAGCTGGAGGGACACTTTCAGGCCCTGCCTGGTCCTTCTCATCGGGCTTCTGAGTAGAAATAGGGAAGTCAGGAAAAGCACTAGCTGTTCCCTTCTCCACGAGGCATGAACAAAACAGCTCCCATTACCCATCAGCCCCTGGACCCCACGGTCTTCCCCTGCAGGTAGCTCACCTGAGCCTCAGACTTCTCCCCACTTTCCTTTTCATCAGGTTCTTCTCCCTCAGGGGCCGCATCACCCTTAGGCTCAGGCGGTGGAGGCTGAGAGGTTTCTTCCATGGGGGCTTCGGTTTCCTCCTTAAGCTCCCCCTGCTCTCCAGGTTCATCCTTACTCCCCTCGGTAGGGCTCTCCTCTTCTTCCTGGGAGACAATTACAGAAACCCCAGGGATGATCTACACCACTAGCCGAGCCTATGGCCACATTTAGCATTGGCCCTATCAGTTCCTCTGCTTGGGGACAAGCACATGATACCTGTAGGCCAACAGTCAGAGGTTACTGAAAAATAGGTGAACAAAGAGAAGGTAGGGGAGAATAAGAACAATAAGCCTTAGGCTCTGTTAATGGCTCCAAGTCTAAGGAGCAGGAGTAGAGCAACCTGCCACAGGTTAAAGGAAAGACAAGATGAGGACCACTGAGGTCCACTCTACTCCAGCAGCTGGGACACCCACTAGATTCTGCTTCTGTCTACAGTATCCCAACCCCAACCTCTTGCTTTTCCCCATGCTTCTATGTCCTCACCTGTACAGCATCAGTACCATTCTCTTTGGCATCTGATGAGGTACCACCTCCAAACAGGCTGGAAATGGTGTTGCCAAGTTCTAGAACAAAGGAAGCCCAGAGGTTCAAAAGAAAATCAAGCAGTGAACCTACTTCCTACCCCAACAACAACGCCATTACCTCCCTCAAGCACACATTTGTTTACTCTTCCTTGCTCACACATACTTTCACACACAGGAGCCCATTTGCATCTTACTAGTAAGAGTAGATTCTTCTTCTGGGTTGTCCTCCACCAGGGTCTCAAATACAGACTCCACCTATTTTGAAATAGGTCCAAAATAAATAACTGCATAGTAACCCACAACTCCATAAACACATTGCTTAGGCATACAATAAGAATACAAAGTCGGGGGGCTGGAGAGATGGCTCAGCGGTTAAGAGCACTGACTGTTCTTCCAGAGGACCTGAGTTCGATTCCCAGCATCCATATGGCAGCTAACAACTGTCTGTAATTCTAAGATCTGACACTCTTACACAGTTATACATGCAGGCAAAACACTAATTCACATAAAAAAAAAAAAAAAAAAAAAAAAAAAAAAAAAAAAAAAAAAAAAAAAAAAAAAAAAAAAAAAAAAAAAAAAAAAAAAAAAAAAAAAAAAAAAAAAAAAAAAAAAAAAAAAAAAAAAAAAAAAA
>PVIH01019061.1:8716-36637 GCA_004025045.1 Sigmodon hispidus | reverse complement strand
TACACACACACATACACACACATACCACACACACACCACACACACAGGCACACACTACACACACACATACACACACACACAGATACACACTACACAGACACACACACACCACACACAACTTTAATTTTAACAGCAGTTCATACACAAAAAAATAGTAACAGAGAAAATACCCAAAAAGATCATTTTAAAGATGGAAATACAAAGTCAAGAGGAAAAGCTAAGAGAACTCCTAACAGGGGAGCAGTTTGGGCCCGATGACTTGAAACATTGTGCTGAGGATGATGCCTAGGGAACACAGAGGACCGGGGCTTGGCCATCCATCCCCCATCTAGTCAATTGGTAACCGTGACAAGCGATTATGATGGGCAGCCTAATTTTACAGATAGGGAAACCGAGGGTCTGAAGGGTGGTATAACCCACCTGTAATATAAGCAGTGCAACTTGGACCAATGAGAGATGGGCTCCATTTGAGGACCAGGCTATCCCTCTGCAGTTAGGTCCACAGTCAAATCTCCAACAAGGTCTCCTGCCAGATGAGCAGGCCTGGCCTCGGCCCACTGCACTCATCTCCTGGCATGGCCAGCTGCCCTGGCCTGCTTACGGCCTTGAAGCTAAGTCTTTCCATGTTTTTCCCTTGCTCCCTACAGCCTGCCTCCCTTGAGCAGAACTTGTAAGTCTGGCCAAATTTATATTTGGATGTTAAAAACATTCTGGCAAAGTACAGATACTGACTAGTTCTGTGACAAGAATGTCAGCCTGTGAGTGTTTCCCCAAACTGTGGGTATTCTCCTGGATAACCACAGCCTTGACTCTTGGACTAAAACAAACGCTCCACCTGGTGTTTACCCATCATCACTTACTGAAGGGTGGTAGAGTCTAACTTCTTCTAAAGGTTAGTGTAGAAAGGTTGCCATGAGCAACCAAGTATGTGAAAGTTCCAGCAAAGAGAAGAGCCTGTCTTTGGAGTTTGAGGTCCCAAAACTGGGGGTGTCATCTCTCCTGAGCAGGTACCTCTGGGACAGGATGGCTGAGTGTAAGAAGGAAGGGAAGAGCAAGCAGTCATACCTATACACAGTAACTTTTGTCAAGGCAATGATGGCATCCTGCATTGAGGGGTCTCAAACCAACTACAGAGCTCATCACATAGATGATTTGTGGCGGTAGCTGAAGGAAGAAGGGACTCGGAGCATGTGACAGTCATTTTAGAGGCAGAGGTAGTGTCTCCTATGTATTAATTCTGTAACCTAAGGGTTCTCTAACCTGCCTCTGGAAGGACTGAGATACTGATGGCCCAGGCACTGAAGCAATAACCGTGTACTGAAGGGCAAGCTCTCAGGCATGTCCATGGTACAATAGATCTCGAGAAGGAAGCTACAAGTCTGCTTGAGCAAGGCCTTGTAGAGGAGGGGACTACAGGCTTTGCAAGTGTACCCTAGTTGGGTATGATAGCACATACATGAAATTCACATCTTTTGAGGCTGGAACTGAGTTGAAGGCCAGCCTGGTCTACATAGAGAGACTCTGTCTCAAAAACTAAAACTGTAAAGTTAAACGTACCTCCTAAGAAGACTTTGTCCAAGGAGATACCACAGTGAAGGATAGCGGGCAGATGGAGCCACTGGTCTCAGATCCACAGCAGATAAAAACAAGCCCAATAAATAAGAGGTAAGAAGAGGAAGACCCAAATGTGCCACAAAAACTCAAGTCCTAGTGGCTAGAAGTATCCAAAGATGGGCCTGCCCCCCTGTGGCTGCAGATAGCTCCTGGTAACTAGGTATGGGCAAGTATGCAATTAATGGCCTCTTGATGGTGATTCAGAAGTGACAAGCCCATCCCATTGGGAGAAAATTGGGTATATGACCACTAAGTCCCCTCCCAGGGGCTCAGCTATTACATGACTTCAAACTATCTTTTTAGGAAAATAATAAAAGTCTAGGCTAGACTCTTGCACACCAAACACAGGGCCTGAGGTAACAGCCAAGCATTGTTCTTGGCTAAGCAGAACATCCTGCAGGGTACATGTCACACCTGTATTTCTAGCTCCTGTGTACATAGCCTCAGCTCACTCAACCTCTGAGCAGGCCAGAGGCTAACCCCCCATAGAGAGCTGGCAACTGACAGAAATGTTAAAATGTGCAAATGGGACTTCACCACCACAGTTTATAAGGGCAAGTGCCTGGCAAGGTTTCTTGCAGGTGGTAGGAATTGATGCACCAGAACCCTATAACTCCTGTAACATTTCTGTTGGGTGGAGAGTTAAAATTAAGGGGGATTTTGCCTACATTCTTCCTCACACACCTGAAACAAGATGCCCAGTGTAAAGCTGCCTGAAGCAGTGAAGAGCTGGAGAGCACAGAGCCATGAACACAACAAGTTGGGCCACTGGCTGGACACACAGTCACAATGACTTCATCTCAGCCAGTCACTCAGGCTTCCATCTCCTCTTCCACTTAGAAGATACTGGGGCTCTAATTGCACAGTCTCAAACTGCTTAGCTACTTAGGACTTAAGAACAATTCATTTGAGAGATGGACAGATGGCCTAGTGGAGAAGGCACATCTGTGTAAGCGTAAGACTGACTTCAGATCTCCACCACCCACAGAAAAGCTTGGTGGTAAAGAGACACATGGATCCCAGGGACTTACTGATCAGCTAGTCAGACAAAACTGTAAGGTCTAGGTTCAGTAAAAGCCTTGTCTCAACAACCCAGCATGGTGGTACAGGCCTTTAATCCCAGCACTTGGGAGGCAGAAGCAGGAGAATCTCTGAATTTCAGGTCAGTCTAGTCTACATAGTGAGCTCCAGGACAGTCAGGACCAAAGACAGACCCTGTCTAATATTTTTTAAAGAGAAAGAGAAAAAAAAGGAGAGAGTTGTATCAAATAACAGCAATAATAATAACATACATTATTTAGCAGTTATAGAAACACTCATATCAACTTGTGATCTCCATACATACACATACACAGACCTGTGCATACACACACACACACACACACACACACACACACACACACACACACACACGCACGCACAGAAAAATAATCCACATGAACCTTTTGTTTTATAGATGGGAAACTAAAGCTGTAAGAGGCTGGCTGACATGGCCAAACTATAGTTCATGGCAGTAAGGACTGGATTCAGGGTTTCCAATGCCCAGGTAACACTTATTCAGTCTCACTCTGCTGGCTCCTTAGTAAGCGCTGGCTCTGACACAATGACAGTACCAGAAGCTCCATAGCAGAAGCTTACCAGCTGCCCCGGGACCTGCTAAGCAGCTCCTGCCACAGAACTTAATTTGGCAACTGTAAACCCCCCCTTGCCAACCACTTTATAGCAACAACTAGTGTTTTCTGGGCTAGTCTCACTATTTGTGGCTGCAGTCCAGTCTCTGGGTGTTAGAGTGGCCCCAACGGAGAACCCAAGGCTTCCTGTGATTTTCTCACTTTTCAGCATCTCATTGTTCTCCTCCTCCTCCTCCTCCTCCTCCTCTTCCTCCTCCTCCTGCTACTGTCCCCTGCCCGCAGCTTTGACCTGGTCACAAATGGCGGCATCTCCATCATTTTGAGATTCGAACGGGCACCCTTCATCACACAAGAACATACCCTCTGGCTACCCTGGGACCGCTTCTTTGTCATGGAAACCATCATCATGAGGCATGAGGAAAATGAAATTCCCAGCTGTGACCTGAGCAACTTCGCCCGCCCCAATCCTGTGGTGTCTCCGTCTCCTCTGACATCCTTCGCTAGTTCCTGTACTGAGAAAGGTCCCATTGTCCCGGAAATCCAGGTACTCATACTTCCTGATGATGACAGAGGACAATCTCAGAGACAGTGGAAATTGATAAAGTACCCATACAGGCCTGGGTGACCCCACGGGCCAGACCCCATCCCATAGTGGATATAGCATCAGGATATGAGGTCATCTTACATGCTAACGACTGATACATGCCTATAACCTGCCTGGCACATGGGGGCTCGCAATGAAGTCCTTGTTTCTTTCTCCTCTGCCTTCCTGTTCACTCTGCTTTGCTCCTCCTCAGCTGTTAGAGTCCCACTTCTCTTGGAATTTCTGTTCAAAAGCATTCATAATAGTAGTTTCTATGAATAGAAATAAGCCATGGGATCTCAACTAGTAAGCATTTTAATAAAGAGTAAATAAGAAAAATGTAACATGAGGTACTTAGCGCAATGTCTGGCACCTACTAAGTGCTCGATAAATTTTAGCTATTATTATTACTAAGATTACTTAGCACATGCTGCCTTCATGCCAGTTAGGGATTGCTTTGGATCAAATCTACACGTGCAAATGTTTTACTTAATTATCATTAAAGGGAAGTAATTGAGAAAAATGTATTTTAATCTGATGAAAATGAAGATAAACTCTTTGCCGAGCAAAGCCATACTGAGTTGGATCTCTTCCATCATCCCTGGTCTGGTGATGTCTTTAGGCAGAAAAGAAGGCCCAAGGAAGAGGGGAAATGGCAGCGTAGACTCCCAGAGTGGCCCAGGTCACCTGCCTGCCTAATGCGACCTCCAGCAATGTGCATGTTAATGGGCAGCCCTGGTGCTGATGGAGCAGGGCGCTTACACATTTCCGTGTGTGTATTTCATGCCTGGATGAACAAACACATCTCATTTCGTGTGCCCTGTTGAGCAGTTTTCAATGCCAGTCACCGAGAAGGAAACAACCGTTTCTGGATTCTCTCTGTACTCATTCCTTCTCAGAGATTCAGTGCCTGTCTCCTGTCTCAATGGCCAGGCTGACCTTTTGTATGAAATGCTTGTCAGCAGAGACAGAACTTGCTGGAGAGAAGTAATTTGTTACTCGACTCTGGCCCAGCTCCAGCCAGACATTGTTTCCCAGGAGCAGGGACTGTGGAACAAATGAGGTTCAAGGTCACACCCTCTTTACAGTGCTCTCTGAGCTCGGTGCCTACAGGTTCAACTGGGGCACAACCCTTGCTTATTGTTAGTCTCAAAACACATAGAAAGGAACTCTTTGTTTCCCCAGTCCCATTGTTGATTAATCTTTGCAAGTGCTGGGATGTGGAAATTGTGATGGGCGCATTAATGAAGGAAAATATTTATGAGAGAGTCAGGTCCACACTCAAGTGCTGCCTGAGCCTCACCCGGCTGTATAACCTACTTTGCCTGGAACTCTAAACTGTGGCCTGATTAATTCACAACAGTGAATTAATCCCAATCGATAGCATTTCCTGTATTCAAGAAAGAAACATAGATAAAAATTCTACACCCTTTTATGGAATAAGCAATTGAAAAAGCTCAGTCCCTCTGTAAACACAGGGTAAAAATAGCCATCGTTCCTTGAATGGACATGTTAGGCTCAATTGATTTAATGTTCCCTTCCTGGGAAAGAGCCCAGAGCATCAAGCTGATGACAGTCCCCTGCGTTTGCCTGATGGCTGATCATCTGGAATCTGCTGACTGTTTCCATCTTCGGTCTGAGCCTGCTGCCTTCTGCTCATCTGGAAGACACTGGAGTTAGGAGTCAGTGTGCGCTGGAAACCCCATGTCACCAACATGCCCTCTCTGGAGATGAGCTAGGACACTGGAACAGGTTCTTTCCAGGCTCTCAAGCACTGCCTGATGATGTGTTTGTTCAGCCCTGTGTGGTCTCTGTTGACCTTCCTGGAAAGGACACATTGACACTACATCTCACTTTAAGAAAGCTCTAGATAGAAACCATGCATCAGGCTCTGGCTGCTGTTCATGTTAGTGTCTCTTTATGGTACCCTTGCTCTCTGTACCATAGGTACCAGCCATACCACTGCCCTGCCTGATGACAGCATGGGCCAGGCACTTTGCATATGTAGCCTTACTGGTGCTGACCCAGTAAGGAAGTGCAGGTTCCCAGATTCTTGTGTTTTCCTGGCTGACATAGCTAATGAGTCAGAGGCATACTTTGTTGTGTATCCCATGTGCATTACCTTATGTGTCCTCTCAGGGCTGTGATAAAATATCTTCATCCATGTTACACAGGGGAAGAGCCTGAGGGTCATGGAACTGAGTTTGTTAATACAGGTACACTATGTAGAAACTGGCCCTGGAGACTAGGGATAGTCCATCCTCATTTCCTTTCCTCTGTTCTCACTCTCCTTACTCTCTTCCTGCTTTTCTTCCTTCTTCTCATTACCTCCTTCTCTTCCACTTCCTCCTGCACCCCCTAAACACCCAAAGTCCACAAGGTCCTGGATGTCACTTCCCCCATGACCTCCAGTGACAACCCTGATCTATCTGTGCTGTAGGCCCTGCAAGAAGAAATCATCATTGCTGGCTGCAAGATGAGACTGAGTTATCTAAGCAGCCGCACCCCTGGCTACAAGTCTGTCCTAAGGATCAGCCTCACACACCCCACCATCCCCTTCAACCTCATGAAAGTCCACCTCATGGTGGCCGTCGAGGGCCGCCTCTTCAGGAAGTGGTTTGCTGCAGCCCCTGACCTGTCCTATTACTTCATCTGGGACAAGACAGATGTCTACAACCAGAAGGTGTTTGGGCTCTCCGAAGCCTTTGGTAAGTATCCGTGACAAGGCTCCACATGTTGGCAGAGACAGAGCAGAACTAGAGAAGCAGCTGAGACAGAGCAGAACCAGAAAAGCAGCTTCTGTCATGGATGTTCCTTCCTTCCTTCCTCTTTTGAGGTCATAACCACCTAGGGCTTAATCAGACTGCAAGATCTCAGTGGCCATCCATAACCTAGAAGGGTGCATTGGCAGACCTGGATTTGCAAAGCCCAAGCATGCAGAACATGCATCCAGAATCAGAACAGTCCTCAGAAAGTACTATGTAGTGTGTGATGAGCTAAAATATACTCTGTGCCAGAACAGTAGAATATGCATATGTTATCTGGCCACACCACAGCCATCCAGTTGAAATCTAAAATTAAAATAAAGGAGCTAAGATTGGGCTGATTCCAAGCTAAGGTTTTCAGTTATAAGAGCTAAAGCCAAAACTTTGTTTTTGGACTCATATATGTTTTGACTTGTTGGAACAGGGCCTCCTCTGTAACCCAGAGTAATCTCATATTTCCTGTGTGGCACAGACTGGCCTTGAACTCACAACTTCCTGATTCAGCATAACCTAGTGCTAGGATTGTAGGTGTGTGACACCATGCCCAGCTGGCCTCATGATTTTATTTCCCAGCAGAGAAGTTGCCTCTCTTATTGTTTTCACTATCTTCTTTAGGGATGAAACCAAGGTTGGCTGCCTCACCAGAATCTTGGACTTTGCAGGATGACTTTTGGATTAGAGCAGGGTCTTCGGAGATGGGGAGTCAGTGGTTATAAAGCCTAACAAAATGACTGTAGAGCAACAGCCCAGCATGTTCCTTCATCTTGAGCCCTGTTTTCTTTCGATTGTTTTTACTTAGCAAAAACAGATAAGAATCAAGATGTAAAGTTGTACTTACAAAGGGAAGAAACAGGAGAGGGAAGGAGTGCTGGGAAGCAGGGAAAAAATGAGAAGATTTCTTGGATTTTTGTTCCATGACTGTGCTGTCAAACACATTACTATCACAATGAATCCCCACAGCCATGTCCTTTGGGGGGTGCTAAGGATGTACAGATAGATGGAAGCAAGTTAGACATCCAGCTCTTCAGTGGGATTTGTATCCCTACTCTGTGATACGGGACTCTCTGGGAACAGAAATACCATATCTCATTATTTACAGTCCCTCCTATCATATCATCTACAAAAATAAAGCCGAGACCCTATAGCCTCCTCCAGTGAAATGAGTAGGTCTGTGCCATGAGACTTCAGTGCTGGGACTCATTTGCTGAGATCATCCTGGCCAGAGTCTTGGGAACATCTTCTAGTTCTTGTTGCTGTAGGTGGGTAGCCATCTTTCAAAGCATCTGTGGACAGTTTTCAGAGGCTGATCAGCTGTTCATTTTTATCTCAACCACATGGTCAGCTGTTGCCAGCTGGAAAACAGTGACCTCTCCGAGGAGCTACTCAGAAGAGATGGCTTGCCTGTCTCAGCTGATGCTCTCCCAAGGCCACTGCCTGGGCTCCCCCAGAAGCTGAGCTTAGGGAACTAGAAATTTTTTTAAAATCACAGATGACTGAAAACAATCAGCCTTTTCAACTGAGCACTTTTCTTTAAGCATTCCCTGTGATCTCAGTTGGTCTTCATGACTATGATGTCCAGGGGCTGAGTAATATTCCTGAATTGAACATGATTAAATTCTCACCTGATCAAACATTGTGTCACCTCCAATTATCTACTGCCACAAATAAGGTTTCATTGATGAGTTAATGGCGTACTTTCCTTATTGAAGATTACTTCTGGGCTGGGAAGATGGTGCCAAGAGTAAAAACACTTACAGTACAAACATGAGAACTGGAGTTTGGATCCTCAAAATCCATGTAAAAGCCAAGTAGCCTCCACACACCCCCACATACATGCCCATACACACATATGAACAGCACTACAACATATGCAAACATTTTAAAGGATTATTTTCCCAGAATCAATTCACTTGGGTCCTTTGAAGGTGTGTGGCACATTTAACTTTTCCTAATAATGTGCAGTTGTTATTTAAAAAAAGATAGTTTTTAAGGCCCAGCATCACCATGTTAGTATTCCACATGGTTCTAGTGCCCAAGTAAAAGCATGATTCTTTTTTTTTTCTTTTTTGTCTTCTATAAAAGATAACCAGATGCCTTGCCTATTGGGCTAAGGGTTAAGGTGGGAGTTTTGTTCACTTGTACACTTTCTCTTCTGTCCCTGTAGTTTCCGTGGGTTATGAATACGAATCCTGCCCAGATCTGATTCTGTGGGAGAAAAGAACAGCAGTGTTGCAGGGCTATGAAATTGATGCCTCCAAGCTGGGGGGCTGGAGCCTGGATAAGCACCATGCCCTGAACATCCAGAGTGGTGAGTGGAACCATTGAGGTCCTTGAACTAGGCTAAGGTGCCACCTTCTCTGCTAGCCTATGTATTCTCAAAAAAAAAAAAAGTGTATACAATGAATAATATGGGCTCTAATGGGATCCTGCAGAAGCTTGTCAGCAAATTCCGGAGAGGCATAGGAGAAGCAGTTGATTCATTGACATCAAAGCATCAGTGGAGAAAGGAGCCCTGAGTAGCGTCCCAGAAGATGTAGGACTAGCCCAGGGTATCAGGTAGGAAGTCCTCTAGGAGGGCAGGGCATGAGTCAAGGCACTGAAGTTCTGAAGACAAGGACTTGAAGAGAAGGTCTATTGTAATTTGAGCTGAGGGTGAGATCAAAGGAAGAGCTATCAGGGCTCAGGCATAAACAGCTGGAACTCAAGGTAAGAAAATTAGGACTTCACAGTAGATGTCAATCACATATGTACCTTAGGAAACTCAGTCTGGCCATGTTATGCCTTGGCACTGGAGCCATAGTAACAATGTTGTTTATCCCCTGTCTAGTCTAAAAGTGGAAAGAATGTTTGTCAATCTCGTGGAAAATTTAAGGTAGAGAAACTGAGAAATTAAATCAAAATTTATAATAAAAGACTTTCACATCCCTATGAGTCTTTAAAATAAGAGCAAAGGAAAGAGGCTCAATACTAACGAAGTTAGAAAGTGAAAATCTGGAGCTGTGTTGAGTGCTGGTAGAAAAGCAGGTAAATAGAGTCACAGGGCAGAGCAGGGAGTTCAGAACTGACCCAGGATCAGTAACGTGAACCAGTGGGGAACAATGGTTTCAAAGGAAAAGCAAAAATGGTCAGCAAATAGGAGAAAAACAATGTTAAACATCCTTGTTCATCAGGACATGGAACTTCAAAGGCAATGAAAGTCCATCTTACCCCAGTCAGAGCAGCCAACACCAAGAAGATCATGGTGGGGGGGGTAGAATGAGGGGAATATACTCAACATACAGTATATACTTATATTTTAAGAGCTTTAAATAAAATAGAGAACAGAAAATAACAATAATAGAGAGGATGCAGGAAAGAGAACCCTTATACACTGCTGGTAGAAATGTAAGTCATTATAACCACTATGGAAATCAGTATGAAAGGTCCTCAAACAGCCAAAAAGGGAACAACCAAATGAATAGATACCCTCAAAGAATATAATTCACCCTACCACAGAGATACCTGTTATCATGTTTACAACAACACTGCTCACAATAGCCACACTGTAGAAACTAGCCTAGCAGTCCATCAAAAATTAATGAAGAAAATATGTCTTATATAATAGAGTCTTACTTAGCCATAACAAAGAACAAAATTTCATTATTTTCAGAGAAATAAATAGGACTGAAGATAATAATGTTAACTAAAATAAGCTAGATTCAAATACCTTGTTTTTCTTGTGTGAGAAATCTAGTTTTTCTCTTAAAAGATGTAGAAGTAGAAAGGTGTCTATTTAGGAACAAAATAAGGATCAAGGCTAGCAGGGAGGAGAGAAGGTAATGTAGAATTTGAATGGGATTAAAGTACATCATGTATGTAGGAAAACTGGACAAACAAAAAGCTCTCAGTATACCAATTTCCAAACAGAATTATAATCAATGCAGGTGAGTGGTTTCTCACTCACCTGTATGCCCCTGGAGGCAGATTATCCTGAGCTAGAGGCTCAAAGGCCCAGGCTCCCATGCTGTTCATACTGGCCTTTACCCCAAGGTCACATGCCAAGGTGACTACTTGAGCTCTATCCTGCACATTCACCTTCCCATCAGAAAGGAGAAGGACCATGACTCAGGACCTTCCATTGTGAGGATGCTGCCCAGCTGATCCCCACAGCATAGACACTTACATGCCACTGGCCAAGACTTAATCACAGATGAGGCTGTCCCAGGGCTGAGATCATTATTGCTCCAGGAAGGCATGTGCCCAACTAGTTGTCAGCAGTCATGTTAGTGACAGAAGAAAGGAAGAGTAGATGTGTCTTAGTTAGGGTTTTGTTGCTATGAAGAGACATCATGACATGACAGGCCTTACAATAGAAAGCTTTTAATTGGGGCTGGGTTACAGGTTTAGAAGTTTAGTCCATTATCATCATAGCAAGAAGCATGGCGGCATGCAGGCAGACATGGTGCTGGAGCAAGAGCTGAGAGGTCTATATCTTGACACAAGCAGCAGAGGGAGACTGCATGCCACACTGGGCGTAGCTTGAGCATATGAGACCTCAATTCCCCCTGCCCCTCCCACATATACAGAGACACACCTCCTCCAACAAGACCACAACCCCTAATAGTGCCACTCCCTATAGGCCAAGCTTTAAACTTGAGAGTTTATAGGAGACATACCTATTCGAACCATCAGTAGTAGATAATTGGGAAGGTCTGCCATATATACCATGTGTATAAATAGAAACTTCATATTCTATATAGAGAGCATCATGTATCATTGGGCAGCAGGCTTCAGAAATACTGAAGAAAATGCTTCCGTGTATATAGAAAAATTATGCTAAACTCCCTCTCCACATTCTATACAGTAAATTTAAATATTTTTAAACATTCAAATATGAAAGTACTTTAACTTTAATAGAAAAAAATTATAAACCACTTTTAAATCTCAAGGAAGGATTTCCTGAAAACCTAAACAGGCACACACTTGGACTTGGAAAAACAACAGATTAGACTATGTAAAGTTTAAGCCACTAACTACTGGTCTATTCTGTCTGTCACAACAGTGGTAATAGTGCAGCCTCATAGGCCTAGGGTGATAATTCGGGCAGTAAACAGTGGAGCCTCTCACATCCCCCTGGATTTCACTATAGTAAGACAAGCCTGGAAGTATTTGGCCAAGGCCTCATATACTTCGCAAAATCACAATAACACTGACCCAGCCTCTGTTCCCTCACTAATGCTGCTCTCTCCTTGTCCCAGGCATCCTGCACAAAGGGAATGGAGAGAACCAGTTCGTGTCTCAGCAGCCACCAGTCATTGGCAGCATTATGGGCAACGGGCGCAGGAGGAGCATCTCCTGTCCCAGCTGCAATGGTCTTGCTGATGGCAACAAGCTCCTGGCCCCTGTGGCCCTCACCTGTGGCTCTGACGGAAGTCTCTATGTGGGAGACTTCAACTATATCCGCAGGATCTTCCCCTCTGGAAATGTCACCAACATCCTGGAGATGAGGTATGTAAGGGGTCCTTTCCCCATGAGTCCTGGCAATGTCCCTTGCCATCAAGAGGCCCAACAGCCTTACCATGGGGACCAGAGAAGTAGGACAGGACAGAGTCACACCCACCAGACAATGGACTTCTCACGAGTGCTGCCTCCCCATGCTTTGAGATGAAGACACAGTGAGTTGTCCTTCACATCCAGATCATGTGAAAGGCTGCTGACAGCTGAAAAATAGTCCCCGTGGTACCAATGTACCTTCTCTCTCTACTTACCTGATAGGATTGGTTGTAAGAATCTTCTTGTAAGAACAAAGGACGTATGAAAAACAAATATCACCACATTTGGCCCTGTTCTTCTGTCTGGCCAGTGTTAATGTGAAGTGAGGCTGGAGGATGATGCAAACTGTGCCTCACTGCTCTGTGGGTACAGCAGAGCGCCCCAGGGAGAAACTCTCAGTCTTGACCATGAATAATGGAGGACTGCAACCCTCCATCCAGCTGGAGAACAGTTCACTTCAAATTTTCCCCTATGTTCCTATGAGCATAAATCTACTGATATTTTAATTACCATCTGGGGCCCCATGGTCCCCACTACTGGCCACTCAGGATGCAGCCTGGGGGGACTTCTGGACCCGTGGCCTCAGCTTAGCAGTGGCTGAGATAGGTTTAAACTAAATCTCTGTTCTATTTATCAACTCAGAAGTCAGATGTGGACAGTGAAAACCTACTAAATCAGAGAGGCTAAGACACAACCAGCTGACCTTCCTTTTTGGCCAGAGACTCAGCAAGAGATGAGTCCACTCATCCCAAACCAAAAAGAAGCACAAAACTTCATTCCCACCCTGCTCTTCCCTATGTATCACTCTATCTATATTCCTGGTTCCTCCAGACTCTCTATGGCTAATTCCTATCAACTGTGGGGCTGTCTCTGCATTCTGAATCAAGGTTGATTTTATTTAATAACACAAATACAAACTTAGGGTTCACAGTGTGATCAAATATCACACAACATCCATAAGCCAGGCCTCTTTAAAACCAAAGCCCTGCTTTGGGGTGGCATTTTGGAATTGGAAAGAAGCTGCACTTCAGATACAGGGGAGCCCCCACTCTCAGTTTCAAAAGAAATTTCAGAGAGTTTTTTGTTGTTGTTGTTGGTTTTTTTTTTTAAACAACTATCTTAGAGGGAAAAAAGTCCACGTGTATTCTGGTTTGGAACCACATGAGCAAAGCATGGCTTGAGATGGTTTCACAGTTCTATAAAGTATTAACTATTACCAACCATTGACAAATAAGGAAAAGCAAGCTCAGGGCATTTAAAGTATGTGTTCAAAGTCCAACATCTAGAATGGTAAACTCAAACCCAGAAGACCACCACACGGCTTTGCCCCACCTAAAGAGCATCACTTGGGACAGTGAGTTAGCCATTCCTGTAGAGTTATTCTCTGCTGGATGACTGTCACCCCACAGCTCCCATGTAAAAAGAGGCCACACAAATTAGATGGCCTATTTTCCCTGTCTCTAACCGCTGTTGAGGATCACACAGACTGCAGGAGGGGAGAAAGGAATAAATGGAATTAGAAAAGGAAACTCAGTATATTGTCTTAGGATCTTCCTCCAGCCTGTTCCTGCCGGGCCTTTTCCCATCCCACCTACCTAATGATATCATTCTCCAATCCTGGGCCACATTTTGAGTAGGCTCCCCATGCTTTGGAAACTTTCATAGGAAAGCACAAATGCAGAGACCTGGAGTGGCAACACTGTGTATCTCTGGGTGCTTATCTGTTCAGGGAAGAAAATCAATCATCCCTCTCTCTTTTGAAGCAGCACACTGTATCAGGTCTATCCTCTTCCAAAAGTAGGGTGCAGGTGGAACGGGTCTCTGCTGTGGTGTGTAGCTGCTTGTAAGTGAAGTCATTGACAAGCAGCATCCAATAGAAAATGGACCAGCGTCATGGCTGCTAAGCCTTTATTTATTACAGTGTTGTACGGTACCATTGCTGTCAAGTTTTCAGCTGCTAATAATGCGTCTAACCCTGCTGCTAACACCTCATTCTTTCTTCTATTCCCTGCTCTCCTGTCTTCTGTCAGAAATAAAGATTTCAGACATAGGTAAGCCAAGCAGTGGAGAAATCCCTGCCTCTCCCCTGTCTTGTTGCATGCTGCATGGTAAGCCACGCCTGCCAATTCCTGATGGCTGGATGGCAAAGGAACCCTGTGTGGTTAGAAGCCAATTGGGGGATAATTGGTTGCAGCCAGAACACCCCACTAATATGGATGGGGTAGGGGGTGAGATCTGAATTCCTTCTCTCTGTAGCAAAGTGAGGCATGTGTTGTGTAGTCTATAGATGAAACGGACTGGAGCAACAGGGGAAGAACTTGAGAGCCACAGCCTCATCCTCAGAGTAACACCTTCTCTAGACTGCTGAGTCAGTTTAATGGCCACGATGGGAAGTTGCTGAGGCCATTTTATGGGGATGAAGACTATGAAAACATACAGGTTCCAGACCCCAAAGTCAGAGCCTTGGAATGCCAGGGAAACCCTCCAGAAGTTCTTCCAGTCAGGACATCACAGTGATTTCATGCAGAGAACCATTCTCACACAGAACCATGTTAGTGTATAGATTTTGAAAACTGACCATGAGTAGACAGAACTGTGTTATGCACAGCCACAAGGGAGATTCTGGGGTCTATACATACATTCAGATCAAAATGGTGTGTGAATGGTCCTAGATTGGGAGAAAAGAAGGTTCTTTGGGAGAGTGATGGGACAAAGCCTGAACTACCAGTCACTATTGGATTTACCTCTGTTATCAATATATGCAAGTAGGAATGTGTGTATGCGCATATATTATTTTAAGTAATAATTCATATGTGTAGAGTATTTACTGCATAGCAGAAAGACAATTCACATGAATACCATTTTATGTCTGAACCAGCCTTTATAGCCAGTTTACTGGCAAGGCTAGTGACATTTCCCAGTGATGTGACCCTAAAATAATTGCTTCATCTCATTATTTTTATCTTACATTTATTAAAAATTATTGTCAAGAACAAAAATGAATCTCTGAAAACTATTCAGCATTTTCAGGCCCAGAGAGAGGTTTCAGAAATTGCTATTGGAAAACATTACTGGTGGTTTTAATAACTGTCAAAGTCTCTATACACTGGTTTTGTAATTAGCATATTACAATTTACCATAATTATGATAATCATGATGATAAGATGCTTCCATCTTTCCCCAAAAGGAAATTAGTGTATTAGTATGGACCTCTTATAGCCAAAGGCACACATAAGATAAATTCATCAGAAATCGGAACCAAAAGTAAAAATAAGGAGTATCAGGGGTCAAACCTTAAATGCTAAGCCATGGCAGCCGACGCAGTAATGGAAACGTAACTGACTTCCTGGCTTATACTGTCACCAGGGGGAGGCAGGGAAGCATTCACTTCCCAGTGTAGAAATAGTCTTTGTTCACACTAAAGCCTGTGTTGTATGGATGATACTGAACTGTTCATTGATCGGTCCTCTCAATTTCTATATTGCAGAGGTACTTCATGTGTATCTTAGATTAAAACCTGGCCTTTAACATTGAATCATTCAGTCCATGGTGACATCTCCCTAAGACATGACTGTGGTATTGAAAGACACAGCTGGGAAGTCTTGTGCCACGTGGCATTGGTTGACCAACCAGCTGGTTTCCATGCATATCACCTATCAGTTGAAAAAGTCCTAATTGTCTCTGTGGGTGGGTATGGATATGTTCGGGTGTGAGTACTTCTGATGTTCAGTGATTTTTTTTTAAGTGTGCATTGGTATTTTTCCTATATGTATATTTGTGTGAGGGTGTTGAATCCTGAAGTTACAGACAGTTGTGAGCTGTCATGTGGGAGCTAGGAATTGAACACAGGTCCTCTGGAAGAGCAGTCAGTGCTCTTAATTGCTGAGCCTTCTCTCCAGATTCTTCAGTGATCTTTCAATACGGCCATAGTATGGGGTCAAAATCAGGCCCCTAATTTCTTTCAACCCACTGTTTCCTCATGGGAGAAAACTCTGTCTATAAAGCGAACCACAGTAGAACGGGAGACGCACCCATTGCCAGCCACTTTTCTAAGATAATAAGGAAGCAGGAACCCTGAGTTCCAGCTGTGACTTTTTTTTAAACTGGCACCTAGACATTAGCAAATCTCTTCCTCTCTGTGTGCCTCAGTGTCCCCTCTACTAAATATTGGATAGATTAAAGAAGTTCTAGAAGTTTCTCTTCCTCATCCACAGCTGCTTCAAGTTCTCCAATTAACAGCATTTGGTTCCCTGAGGACCTTGGCCTGTGCATGTATACCCCTAGGATAGACTTTTCTCTGTCTTAGACTCTTTTAGCTTCTTGCCACCTGCTATCCTTGGCATTCCCAGAAGCCACAGTCCCTTCAGCATCTGCTGCTGTGGATCTGTTCAGGAAATAAGCATCCTCATCTCTTCCATGATTTCTTCCCTGGAGTCAAGGAAGACTGTTGGAAGCCTGTTCTTAGATGTTTGAATATAATCTCCCTCAAACCAAGATGCACATATTGTACTAACTCAAAGGAGCCTTAACTGTCATAGAAAAGAGATTAACAGGACAGCAGTATGCCAAGAATACATAGCTCTTCTATTATGTACCAAAATAAATATTCTAGAGATTTTTCAGGGTCACAACATTTGCTTAAAAACTACCATTTGGGGTTGGGGGCATAACTTAGAAAGTAAAGTACTTGGTTAGTATTCTTGAAACTCTGGGTTCAGTCTCTCATACCACACAAACTAAGCATGATAATCCAGGCCTTTAATCCCAAACTTGGGAGACAGAAGAAGGAGGACCAGAAGTTAAAGATCATGTTTGGCTACACAGTAAGTTCTAGGTCCTTGGAATATATGATCCTGTCTCAAAAAATAAATAAAATAAAAAATAAAAACAAAACCAAAAAACAGCCACCATTTATTAACCATCTCAATTTTTATTGAAACAGACACTATATTCAGAAGTTTATATATTCTTTATGTAGTTTTTATTCTTCCAATAACCCTTTGAAGTAGATGTGATTGCCCCCATTTCTCAGATGTAAATACAGAGACTCAAGTAGCAAAGCAATCTGTCTACCCAAGCAAATGTACTAAGTGGATAGAGGAGTTGGTGTTTGAACCTTTGCCTGTCAGGCTTCAGCACTCACTTCTGCCTATTGGTGGGAAAAACTAAACTAGTTTCTGTCAGAGCTGCTTCCAAGGTGCTTAAATAAGGCTCCCTTGCCCAAGGGAAATCTTACTCTAGGACCAAAGTAGTTTCTCCCTCAGAAGTAGGGATAAGGTTATCTTTTGTCCCGAGAGATTTCCAAGCTCCCAGTCTTCACCAGGAATTCCATACTTCTTCTCAAATTGAGGGGTGGGCAGTTTGACTTCAACTCACCACCTTAGGAATGCTACCATCATCGAGGATAGATTCCAGAGCTGGAAAACAGCATGAGACCCTAGAGTTCTCTGTAATCCAGCTCTGTGCCTGGCCTTGCTCAGGGTCCTGGATATCACAATTGTATAGACACAATCTGTGGAGCCTGAAAAATACTCTCTCTGTCCATGATGCTGGGCCTGGGGCCTTCACTGCAGGCCATCTTCCATCGCATGCCTTCAGGGCTTGCATGGTTTACAGCAGATCTCAAGGTCTATTAGAATGCAGCACTGACGTGCTCAGGAACTGTCTGTCACAAGTTCAAAGTTCTGCATGAAGGAACTGAGATCTGCATTCTAGTAACATCTTCAAGTGCTTCCTAAGCAGACTGAAGTTTGATCCGCTCTGCTTGGTTCTCAAGTCTAGCTATGCCTAGGACTCACCTGAAGAGACTTTATAGGCAGAGCCCAGCCCCCTTCAGTCACTTTTGTTCAGGCTACTTATTCTAATTCCCAAGTGATCTTGATGTATAAAACCATCTAAGATCACCAGCAATGGCGATGTTTCCTGTGAATATCCCAACACTGAGGCTTAATCTATTCAGTCATTCATTCATTCATTCACACAAAAATTCAGCAACACTTTCCAGAACAATTCCTCTGAATCTGTTCAGTAGGAATCATTACAGGACTTGAAGTTAGAAGGTGGTGGTGGTGGTGGTAGTTTATATAGATGGGTTTTATCTGTATATGTCTGCATATCAAATGCATGCAGCACCCTTGGAGGACAGAGAGGGCATTGGATCCAACAGGACTGCAGCTACAGATGGTTGTGAGTCACCATGTAGGTGCTGGAAATTGAACTCAGGTCCTCTGGAAGATCAGCTAGTGTTCTCAACTGAGCAACCATTTCTCCAGTCCCAAGTTCAAGCTTTTATTGAGGACACAGACAACTCAGCAGAGAATAACCTGTGAACTTGCTGCAGACACTAGAAGCAAGATCTGCCCCAGCTCTGGTGGAAACACGAGGATGAGGTGTACTCTTAAAAAAAAGTGGGCATCCAGGAATGGGGTGTGAGCATCTGAGTCTCCTGAGATGCCCAAGGCAAAGGGGGTAAGGATGGTGTGACTTGCAGTAGCTCCCCAGGCCTTTAGGGTGCAGCACGGACATGCTTGGGAAGTGTGGCAGCCATGGGTGAAATAGGAAGAACAGTGAGTGGTGTCAAGCAGATGTCCATTGAAATTCACTCTGCAGCTGTGGTCCTGGTCAAATACTTCATCTCTGTCCAGTCAAGTGCAGTCAAAGGGGCTAGGACGGAGTCCACATTCTTCAGTGTCAAACAAATCCTGATCCACGTGACCAACTCCCCAGCTGTGTTCCATAGACTGCTGGGACCACAGCCTAGGGGAAGGCCCGGTGGGAACCACAAACACAGTGCAGCTGCCAGTGCTGGCTGACATGAGGAAGAAGTGTGGAGCTAGGGTTATATATAGTTCAGTTGGTAGTGCTTGACAGCCCCTGGGTTCTGTCCCTAGAACCAAATAAAGCCAAGCTTGGTGACACACCCCTGTTATCTCAGCACTTGGGAGGCAGAGGCAATATAATCCCAAATTTAGGGATATCCTCAGCTACATGGTGAGTTTGATGTTCAGCCTGGGATAAATGATCTCTTGTCTCAAAACAAACAACTACCGTGTGTGTGTGTGTGTGTGTGTGTGTGTGTGTGTGTGTGTGTGTGTGTGTCTGTCTGTCTGTCTGTCTGTCTGTCTGTGTGTGTGTCTGTGTGTGTCTGTGTGTGTGTATTATGTGTCTGTATGTATATGTTTGTCTCTCTGTGTGTGTTGTGTATTATGTGTCTGTGTGTATGTATGTATTATGTGTCTCTATGTATATGTTTGTTTCTGTGTGTGTTGTTTATTGTGTGTCTGTGTGTGTGTCTGTATGTCTGTGGGTATGTGCATATGTGTGTATTATGTGTCTCTATGTATATATTTGTCTCTGTGTATTGTTTATTATGTGTCTGTGTGTTTATGTGTGTCTGTATGTCTGTGTGTGTTGTTTATTGTGTGTCTGTGTATGTGTCTGTATGTCTGTGTGTGTGTGCATGTGTGTGTATTATGTGTCTCTATGTATATATTTGTCTGTGTGTGTGTGTTGTGTATTATGTGTGTAGGCAGAGCAGAGACCTGGCCATGGGGCAGCTAAAGAAGACACAGCTATTTCATTCATTGACTTGCCCCACTTAAAACTTCACCTTCTCCATTCAAAGCAAGCATTTTCCTTCTGTGCTGACCACCAAATAAGCATTAAAAATACAGCCATAACTTTTATAGGATCTGGAGCAATCCTGCCAAGGCCACCCTTTCCTGAAACTCACCAGTTTGAGAAGCTTCACAAGAGTGACACTTCTCCAGGGCAGTGCAGGGCGATGCGAGCTGGAAACTCAAGGGTCTAATCCAAGTGGACAGGGCCTCCACCATCCTCCCCCGGGGTCCTCTTTCTGCCAAGGCAGATAGTACCAGTTTATCATGAGTGATGCACACAGAAATGAAATAGTCCCCCTGCCTCCTGGCTGTCATAGGGAAGCTCAGAGTCCAGGCTGCTCCAGCATGACAGAGCAGGATCTAAGGTCACTGTGTTTTATTAAGTCAGGATTAGGGTTGTCTGGGAAGATTAATTCTGTGCCACCTAAGTCCCAGGGGACATCTCAAGATAAACAGGTTGTCGGTGCTATTACACCAACCCCATGAGAAGTAAAAGAAAAGCTAAGTTATTTCAATGCAAATATCACTTAATAAACTGAAAATGGGCATGCTATCTACCAAGACAAGCTGCCTGCTCCAAAGAGCTGGGAGGCTGGGAGTCGAGCACTGGAAATGCAGAAGTGAATACAAGTCTGGCGTTTCCCCTTTAAGTACTGGTAGCTGGTATGAAAGACATACAAATAGCCATGGCCTTGTGTTTCATATGAGCTACTATGAACCCTAGGGCACAGAGGAAAAAAAAATGGCCAGGGAAGTTTGCCAGAAAAGGTCCCTGAGTGGGCACCTGGAGAATAAGTGATGAAGAAGAGAAACAGGGCAGAGGAGTGGATGGATGCAAGCCAGGCCAAATGCCTCGAGGAGCCTGGTATGGGTGTTCCTAGTGTGCCCTGTCTGGGAGGGAGGGCTCCGGGAGCATCTGGCTTGGAATATCTGTGCTTCCTCTGAAAGATGGGAGAGTCTTTCAAGATGAAACATAGTAATGACCTGGTGAAGTTTGGGTCAAATCAGAAAAAAGGTCTGAAGAAGACATGGACTTCCTGCCCTCATTAACAAGGAGTCAGTGGGATAGCAGTATGGGGCTGGAGAGGAGAACAGTACATCAGAACTCAGGGAAATTGAGTCTCGGGTCTAGACACCTAGTTCCAGCCCAGAGGGCACTACCAAAGCAAGGGATGTTTTTAATCATGAGAAGTCAGGGTCAAACTAAGACCCCATGGCCCTAAACATACACACACACACACAAGCTTCATTTATGATAATTACCAGTTTGTAAAATAAAGTTTTACAAAGGACCTGTATTAATCTCCATGCTTCATAAATGTACAATATTGAGATGTGGTTTGAGGGACCAATGAATGACCAGATCACCCAAAGGAGCTGAAGGTCAACACCACAGTGGTGTTGACTCCGGTAGTGAGCACAAACCCATGTGTTCTAGACTTGGAAGATGTTGTAACCAGTACTACTTAGTAGACTCTAAGCTTAAAGGGAGATGTCTACCTAAAAGTCATCTCCAAAGGTAAGCACAAACACCATTACTCAACAGCAGCACCTCCTGTATGCTGTGCATCACACTACATGTTTGAAACATGGTTTCATGGGAATGTTCCCAATTTGTAGGCAAGCAGGAACACTGCCATATTCTAGGTGAAGGAAGCTCCCAAATTTCAGAGCCTGTCTTGGAATTGAGACTGATCCAGTTTCATACCCTGGGCATCTCCCCAGCTTCTGGCTAAAGTACCCTCATTCCCTAGTGTTCCTGCATGGTCTGGTTCTTTCCTGTTACCAGAGCCCAGTTTTTTGTGACTTTCTTCCAGCAACAGACCCCTATCAGCACCACTCCTCTGCTCTGTTTCTTTTTTCCTGGAGTTCGCTGCAGATTAAAAACTGACCCTACAACTATCTCATCTATGCCTGACTGCAGGCAGGAGACCCCTGGACTCCTGAGAAGTCTAACATAAGAAACAACACCAAACTGGGTGAACACTGGCAGGAGGCAGGTCTATCCAGTGTCATGTCCGTCAATTTCAAGATGGCGTTGGAAGTTACTGTAAAGATCTTAGAGAGAAAGGCTTGTTTTAAATCCTTGGGTGCTTATATAAAGTCAAATGCCTCCTCTATGTTCCTATCTAATTGAATTATCAAGTTCTCCTTTGAAAAACTCCAATGATAATCTTTTTAAGGAAACCTGTGCTTGGCTAGAGGGGTGGTTCAGTAGTTAAAAACACCCGCTGTTCTTCCAGAGGACATGGGTTCAGTTTCCAACTCCCACATAGCAGCTCACAGAAGTTTGTAACTCTAGCTCCAGAGGATCTGATGCTCTCTGCTTGCTTCTGTGGGTACCACACACACATGGTTTGCATATATACATGGAGGCAAAACACAAATACACATTTAAAAAAAAAAAGGAAACTCATTTAGCATTTCATATAGGCAATAATCAGCAAGAGGTCTGGTGAGATTTTTTTGGTATATGTATGTATATGTCTGTGTGAGGAGGGCACATGTATGTGCAGACAGGCATCAGCTATGTGTGCATGCATGTAGAAAACAAAGGGTAACCTTGGGTGGTGTTTCTCAGGTACCATATAAGTTTTACTCTTTTGAGTCAGTCTCTCAATGGCCTAGAGCTCATCAAGAAGTATAGGCTAGCTGGCCAGTGAGTCCCAGGATTCTCCTATATCTCTGCCTCCTGAACACCATGATTACAAGGACATATTCCCAAAGGTGGATTATTTTTTTAAACATGGGTTCTGAGTATAGAGCTCAAGTCCTGGTACTTGTAAAGTGTACTTAGACACTTTACTAAGTCATGTCCCCAGGCCAGGCAAGGGGTTTTGCATTAGTAAAAGGAGGCAGGACCATTAGGCCAAGCTCTCAAGTGACCTACAATAAAGGTAGCATCCTCATAAACCCATCTTGCTTAGGGTCAAATGTGTTGGAGATTCATGATGTATATCCCCCATCCAAGCACAAAGCAGGCCCAATCCTTCTCAGTTTCTGAGGTCAAATGAGATCTGGCAGGTTCAGAGTGGGGTGGCCATAGTCATGTTGTACATCTGTAGTTCCGTGATGGGAAGAAGAAAGGTGCTCACTCTAGCCTTGCCTCTCTTTCAGTCACAGCCCAGCACACAAATACTACCTGGCTACAGACCCCATGAGCGGGGCCGTCTTCCTGTCTGACACCAACAGCCGGCGGGTCTTCAAGATCAAGTCCACCACAGTGGTGAAGGACCTGGTCAAGAACTCCGAGGTGGTGGCCGGGACTGGTGATCAGTGTCTCCCGTTTGATGATACTCGCTGTGGAGATGGTGGGAAAGCCACAGAAGCCACACTCACTAACCCTAGAGGTAAGGCTTTGCATTTAAGACAATAACATTTGTTCAACAAGCATATATAATTTGAAATTATATATATTAGCATATATATATACATACTTCAATCATACACATATATGATATAGACAGTTATCAGCATATGTATGTATATGTCTGTGTGAGGAGGGCACATGAGAGACAGAGAGTGTATACAGAGGAACTGTGATAATTCTACCTGCCAGAAACCACCTCAGTTAACAATACTTGTCTTTGCTCGTCTTTTTCTCTGAATGTTTATGCACATTAGTCACTGCAGTCAAACAAGATGAAACCACATCAAGCACACTGTTTAGTAAGTTGCTTTTATCTGAACAATACAGCGTGACTGCTCTGTGACAGTAAATAGTCTCCTAGCTACTCATTTTTAACAACCGTGTAGGATTCTAACCAACCACCCATCCCTTGCAGGCTTCCTCTCAGTTACTGCTACACAAAGGCATTGTCCTGTGTCTTCTTTGCATTTAAGGTAGATGCAAAGAGGTAAGCCTCTAATTTCCCATTCATCAAGTGCACAGAGCTTTGTAACACATAGCAAAGTTCACTGTGGCAGAATAAATGAATCTGGGACAAGAAGCACTCTGACAGGAGCGAGGAGACACATACCCTGAGATGTAAGAAAGAAGAGATATGTATGGAGCTCTAAGCTGAGAGACCTGCATCCCTGGGGACTGAGGAGGCCTGACTGAAGAGAAGCCATCACTGCCAACAGGCATCCTTCAGTAGAGCATTTACAGTATTGCAAGTACTAGAACCAGGAACTTCTAGCCTCTAAACCTCAGGTCCTATTTAATAAAATAAGAGTAATAATACCACCTGTGCCTACCTTGTAAGACTGTCCTGGGGGTGAAGGTTGATATATTTCACATGCTATCATGTAAAACTCTTAGAAACTATTATATTGTTAAGGAACACCAGATTTCAAGGTCTGGTTTCAAATCAAAGCAGTAGACTCCAGAAAAATCATGTGTTCAAATGCAGGTTTTGTCATCTAGTAACTGTGTGATGTTGGGCAAATTGCTTAACCTGTCTGAAACTCATTTTCCTCCTATATGATACAAAGCTATACTACATAGTCATAATCCAACTTAAATGTCAGGAATATAAATGCCTAGTACAGAAACTAGGTACACAGTAAGCATAGCGTCAGAGGAGATCACCGTTATTATCGTTATAGTATATTATATAATTTTGCATCATATAGCATCATGACAGATTGTCTCCTAACTAATGGAATGGTCAGGTGATAACTGCAGGGAAAGTATTGTTTTGTCAATATTAAACTTCCTGTGGCTTGTGAGTCCTTTGGAATGAGTGAGCAAGTGTAGGCTTATACAACGATTCTTCTCTGCTACTAGAAGGCTCTCAATAGAGGCCTCTTCCCTTTCAAACCTCAGTTTCCCGATTTGTAAATAAGCAGGTTAGGCCAAATGATCCTCAAGGCCCCTGTCAGCTGCAACATTCCACTCTCTTTAAATTAAGACAGTTTCTTGCTATGAGATTTTTCTTCTCTCCTGGCAGTTCTCCATTGTTCTGAACGCCTATGGTCCCCTCCCTCACCCACACAGATGGAATGGTAGTACCATCGCCCAAAAGCCTGTAATTAACCCAGATAGAAATGACAAGGGTGCTGCAATATGCAGTCACTTTGCAGCAGGGAGGAGAAAAGATGTCTGTCTATTTAGCACAACAAAAGAAGAAAAAATGAAGTAATTAATCAGGGGACAGATCACTTCTATTAGCCTGCGCAGCCAACTTTGTAAACAAGAAACTCAATTGTTCATGGAGCACTCATCAGTCCTGGCAGATGGAAGGGAGAGACAGGGCATAGCCAGGCAGACAGGCAGACTCATGTCCTGCTGCTAAAGGAAAGAAATTAATTGACATTCTAGGCACAACCACAGCAAAGGCTCCCAGTCCTGAAGCTGTCTGCACATTGGTGTAAAAGTCCTCTTGCAGCTTCTCAGCCCATTTTTTAAAAAAATATTTAAAATTCATTTTACATACCAACCACAGAACTCCCTCTGACTCCTCCTCCCGCTATCCCCTCGGCCTGTCTTCTACCCCTACCCACTGCCCATACCCTCCTCCAAAAAGGTAAGGCCTAGTGCTTGGCCGTGGACTGTGCATCTGCTTCCACCTGTTACTGGACTCAGGCCCTCACTTTACCAATGGAGGTCTCTCCCTGGCCTTCCCAGTCAGAAGCTGCCATCCCATAAGGCAATGAGGAGACCAAAGTCAGGAGTGAAGTAACACAAACAGGAGCCTCATAGCTCAGGTGTTTCCATGCTCCTCTAACCCCTCCTCCCCTTGCCTGGCCAAAAGAAAACAACATATTAAATAACCAATTACCCTTTATGTCACTACCTCCCTCCTGGGTTGTCATTTCCCATGGTACACCACGTGGTTCTGACTCAGTCCTGTGCCCCCTGTATATGTGAGAGGCAGAAGCCACCCAGTAATTTTGAACACCTACATCAGCCCTAGTCCCTGCCATCTCCTGAGTGGTGTTACCAGACATGAACCAAGCAAAAGCTCTCTGGTGACTCTGAAATGAGTCCCTGGCCAGGAGGAGCGACTTCCTGAGAGGTCTTCTGTGCCCTACAGAAATGCAAGCTTCACATGAGATCTCTTCAAGCAGCCAACTTGGTGGGAGGGTCCTTACAAGTTCTTAGACATGAGGCAGAAATGCAGATTATAAGGAACATTTTCATTTAATGAGTAAGAAAACAGATGCCAAGAGGTCCAGTGACTTGGTCACAGAGGCCTAGAGCAGGGTTAGCAGGTTAAGAGGAGGATTCTGAATGACAGCCTGGACTCTGTCTTCAGTATGCTTCCTTGGACCCTGAAGTCAGCAAACCCATTCTCAAAACAAACACATGGATCCTTTTTAGACTAGGCTTTTATAACAGCCAATGCAACTGATGAAATAAGCAATGGTAAATTTAAAGTTCTGGAGGCATGGGGAAGGGAAATTATTATTAATATTATTATTATTATTATTATTATTATTATTATTAATGAAAAGGAGATCCATTGTTCTGTGTTTGCAGGACTTCAGAAATAGGTTAATTTAAATAATTTGCAGTGATGCTGGAAAATGTCACCCCTACCTCTACCTCGAGTGCTCCATAAACCCAGTTTCTGTTGGCAGCCAAGTGAAAGATTAAGTCTCTTATGGTAACAAAGGAGGAAACCAGAGCCTGAGGTTAAGGACACTAGATTTTAATCCCTAGTTCATGGGCCGCTCAAAGCTTTGGCATTTTCCCTGTTTGTCTGTAAAAGGGAGCTGGAGGAGCTGAGAATGTAGCTCAGTTGATAGAGTGCTTGTCTGCAATGCAGGGCTCTGCATTCAATCCGCAGCCCTGCAGAGCATGCTAGTGCACACATATAATCCCAGCACTGTGGGGAGATAAAGAGGAGAGTTCTAGAATGAAAGGTCATCTTCTCTATATCTGGAACTCAAGGCCAGCCCGGGCTATATGAGATCCGGTCTCAAAGAAATAATAACAATTTTAGTGTTTTTCTTAAAATTTAAAAGTAACCAAAAGTAATTATTAATAAAATGTTAAATAACAAAAAGAAACTAAAGGGATTTGGGTGTAGTTTAAACCTATAGTGCTTACCTCTATGTACAAGACCCTAACAGAGGGGCAGGGAGCTACATAGGAGAAGATGTCAAATCCCTGGACTCTGCTGTATGGCTCCTTCTCTCTTCAATGCTCAATCCCTTTGCGGCCTTCTCTACCCCAGGAATTACAGTGGACAAGTTTGGCCTCATTTACTTTGTGGACGGCACAATGATCAGACGTGTTGATCAGAATGGGATCATCTCCACCTTGCTGGGCTCCAATGACCTCACCTCTGCCAGGCCTCTGAGCTGTGACTCTGTCATGGATATTTCTCAGGTAAGAAGACTAGTCTACTGGAACCCTGTGTGCCTGTGTGTTCTTCCTGTCATCTGTCACCCAACCAGCCTGATGGCATTGTTCAAGCCTTTGAATGGGTCTCACTTGGTTCAGGGCCTGTGCTGACTACCCAGAGTTTAAAGACAAGGAAGAAACAACCCTAACTCAACTGAGGGTGTAAGAAATATGTGGCTGGATTGGGGAACAGTGATAAAATCTCTCCAGGGAGAGTAGACCAGTGTGGATTGAAATTCATGGCCCTACACTTCCTCTTTGACAACATGTAGACACTTGTATATTTTTTAATTTATTTATTTTGTATACACACGCCAGAAGAGGGCACTAGATCTCATCACAGATGGTTGTGAGCTACCATGTGGTTGCTGGGAACTGAACTCAGGACCTCTGGAAAAACAGACAGTGCTCTTAACCTCTGAGCCATCTCTCCTGCCCCTGTTTTCTAGGCCATAAACTATACAAGGACAGGAATCCTGCCTGTTATCTCTGCTTAATCAAAGTGCTTGGTATACAGTCAGAGCACAGCTCATATTTGTTGGATAGCTAACTGAACCCTAGATGTAACATTCAGTAAATCCCTAGCTACCCAAAGCTTTAGTGTGTGGATGAGTTTGGGAAATCTTTTGAACCTCACTTCTCTTAACCATACAATGAAGTGATAGTCATCAGCATGGCAAGATTTCCATGGAAATCGTGAAACTATGTGTGGGATCAACAACGCTCATCACTTCAGATATAATAGATAAAAAACACCCAGCATCTGCCTTCATAAAAGAGTCAATGTGGGTACCAGGTTTGGACCAGGGGTTTGCTGGATGGCAAAAAAAAAAAAAAAAAAAAAAAAAAAAAAAAAAAAAAAAAAAAAAAAAAAAAAAAA